>CM052344.1:11194239-11355903 GCA_028455595.1 Lasioglossum vierecki | reverse complement strand
TAAAAAGTTTTTTTATTTTCTACATTTTAGTCTTTACTACCGAGCGTATTTACGTATTTAGTAAGGCCCGCTTACCGAACAGAACCGCCGGTCCTTGTTGCCCCCCTCCCTGCCCGACCTAACTCAAACCAACCCAGTAAGTAAACTGAGCTCTTTCGCTGCGAAGTGGGCCAGTGAAGCCGGGGTCGGAGTCGGAGTGGGGACGCGTAGTGGAGTAGGAAGCGTGCGGAGTGGGGGTCACTGCACGCGATGACGTACTACCGAACACCGTGCGGCGAGGGGTGAAGGGGAATATTTAAAAATATTGTTTAAATCCTAAACGCATAGGTGTTTTAAAAATTTTTTGTTTTGAATATTGCATAGTCATCCAGTTTTGAGTTATGTTGAAAATTTCAAATCTCTAGCTTATCGGGAAGTGGTTTAAAATTCGATTTCAAGATTTGACACATACAACAACAACGAATCGGCAAGCTAATACAGGATGTCCCAAAATTCGTGTAGTTCCCGGAAATGGGAGGTTCCTTGGGTCATTTGAAGCGACATTTTCCTTTACAAAAATGGCGTCGGCGGCTTTGTTTAGGAGTTATTAACGAAAAGCACGGACCAATCAGAGCGCGGCTACAGCGGATTGATTCTGGCTCGGCCAATGGCGCCGCCACGCTAAGCGGGACCTGTCGCTGAGTCGGACTCCGTTCGCTATAGCCGCACTCTGATTGGTCCGTGTTTTTCGTTAATAACTCCTAAACAAAAGCGCCGGCGTCATTTTTGTAAAGGAAAATGTCGCTTCAAATGACCCAAGGAACCTCCCATTTCCGGGAACTACACGAATTTTGGGACACTCTGTATAAGTGTGATATATATAGTGAACTTTGTATTCGGGTAAAGGTACTCGGAGCCCAGAAATATTATGATACACGTGTCTGATCGCTGTGGTCCGTGTACCCTAGATTTTGGCGGGAACTGTATATTGACCTTAGACTGCTTTCATCGTTGGTAACATTGAGAAGTCGTGTTGCGATGTTATTACCCTAGTCCCCAGTCAACAATCTTATACTGTTTAAACTTTGCAAACTGCTGAAAGACACGAGTACTGGTAGATTGTAGCGTCAACAAGAACATTATAGAAAAAGAGAGAAAACGTACATGTAAATAGTAATTTTGTTAATCCCTCTTGCTAGACATATTATGCAGACCGTTGTAACTAAACTGGATAGCATGCTAGATTAATAAATCGTCAAAACACATTAAAAGATCAGGAAAGTCGATTCAAGACACGAAAAAGATGATGAATTATTCTTGCACTCGGTTGCATTCTAGGTAGATGTTATCGGGCTGTCATATCGATTAATCATGCGTCCACTATCGGTAAAATAGAAATAAAGTGTTTCACACTCGGCTAATCAAAATTGAGAAACTCTATCGTCTCCATTAATTAACAATTATCGCGCGTGCATCGCTTACTGCAGAGAAGTCTTTGGACAAAGTTTCCCTCGCGAGAAAAATAACCTACAACGTTCGAAATTTATGTCGGTCCGTCGAGCGTGATTTATTTCGCAAGAACTCGTTAGAGGCCGTCATATTCCATTTGAAATAAAACAAATGATTCGTTGTCGGCGATGCATCATAATTGCATTGTCCATGGTCATTGTCAGAACCAATCGCTTGCGTCCTCTAGATCTATTTTCCTTTCCGCCCGGATACCGAGGTAGGTAGGTTCGGACGTTCGGTGCAATGAATATTTATAAAATTATAGTTTTACGATAAAATTGGCGTAGCGTTCATTCTCGTGTTTAATCAACAATCGAAGTAATTATCCGATATGCGACATACCTGGCGCGGCAATGACACGAGTCGCTGCACCGGATCGGCGAAAAATTTGGTTGGTGCCGTAATTACAGAGATGCGAATTAATAATATTCATCGCATGTACAACGGTAGGCAAAATTGCTAGGGGTGGAAGACTATCGGAAATTTTACCTCACGAAGCACTAAAAAGCGGATTTGGAAACACGCTTTTCTTTTTTTGAAAAAATTTTTTTGGGAACGGAGTAAGAATCCTTCAAAGCTTCCAAATCAAAATCCAAAGTATTATTAATTTCCGATTATTGATTTCTGAGATATTACGTTTTAAAGACAACCTTGGAAAATTCAGATTAAATAAAATGTTTAAAATAGTCATCATAGACTATCTATGTAAATACAACTTTAAATGATAATTTCGTGTGTGTCGGCAGGTATATATTAGGTGTGTAATACTGTTGTTAGCATCTTTTTATCCATAAACAAATAATGACAAATTTAAACTATGTAAAATTTGAGAAAGATTTTACAAACACGGCCAAAATCGGCATAAATGGAACATTTTGCATATGAAACTAGACATTTCTGAATACAGTGTAAAAAGTTTCAGCTGCCCTTGTCTGACAGTTTTAGTTGTACAACGATTTAAACAAATAGTCATTGGGAGTTTCGGGCGCTTCACAAGCGCTTCTATGCGACTGAAATAATTTATAAATAATGCATATGTAATATATACATTAATACATTAGTGATTTTATTTATGTATTTATCTTATTCGTGCTAGTATTATTACTTATGTTACTCCTGCGACAGAATAGTACTGTTAACACGATTATTAAGACATTTTCTACGATCTGCCAAAAAAATGTTTCCAACAAAAGTTGATCAGTATTTACACATATATAAATTTCAATATAGAAAAATTTAAAAAAAAATTTATAAAAAATGGGAATCACGTCAATTGTTTAAATGTTACTATATATTTCTGACTTTATAATATTATTACTGGTGCCGAAACGAATTTAACGGCCTAGCATACTATAACCTTTAATTTTAAAATAACGCTAAAATACTTTTGGCCATGAAAAACGGGTTTCCAGACCATAGTGCGAAATTTCGGGGGTCCCGAACCCGTGGAATATGCCCGACACGGCTCGAGTTAATTGCAGAAAATGAGGAGACCCCGTTCCCGGCGAGTTTTCCTTGAAAAACGCGGACAAGCGTCGAGGTCGACCTACTCCGGTCTCCGATGCGACCTCGGCGCGCACATTCGTTCACGAACCTACCTCACACTTCGCCCCGAAGAGGACAGATGTAAACAAAACTCGGCGTCCCATAAACCGGTGACCGGCCGGTTGTCGCGGGAAAAAAACACCACGTTCAAGAAAAAAAACATGCCGGATACCATAAGAAAGACAACAAAGAACAAGTGCGAGACAGTTTGAACGTTCTTTGCCCGCTGTGGTCGTCACGAGCTGTCTCGTGGAGCGATAGTATGTCGTGATACAGCATTAATTTTAATTAGCGCGCGACAAAAAGAGCCTTTTCTGTGTCACTGAAACCGATCCCTCGAAGGAATGAATGAAAAAAGAAACAAGAGTGGACTTGGTGTTAGCAATTCGTGTTGGGTGATGGGTAATGTTCATTTTATGAGTTGAGGTGATTCGAGGTGGGTGGTTTTTCGAAAATCTGACATTCGGTTATCCAAAGAATATAAATTTTCGAAAATACCCGACTCGACCCTAGTCGTCACTGGCCAGTACACGCTCGAAATCGCCAATGTTTACTGAAAAATGAAAAGAACAGTCCACTAAGCGGGAGGACCAACGATTCGAGGATGGTACCTATTTAAACAGCCTCGAAGTGAAGAGCGAGGAGCGTAGGTCACGGTAGCCGGGTACACGCGGTCGTCACACCGAAAACTTGAGGGATACTCACATAACGAATAGGTAGACACCGTGAAATCCCGTTGGGCCAGCGTGGTCCGACACGTTGATCCTTTTCGCAGGCTGTCGGCTCGTTCGAAAACACTTGCACAAGGTATAACACGTGTACCCGCACGTCACTGCTGTTCAATGAGATCCCTCGGCCAACCGTGTTCGATCCCCGGGGTCGTCTATCTCTCGGGGGCCATGCACCACGCGAAATGATGTAGGAGAGGAACAACGATCACGAAAATCCTCTGGCACCGGTTTCGTTCGTTCGGCCGGCCTCGCCTTGGGAAACCACGGGGCGACCCGTCGTCGTTGGTCTCCGTCGTTTTCGTCGATGCTCGTTCCCCTCGTTACCACTCGATCCTCTCTCTCTCTTTCTAACACTCCACCTCTCTCACTCTCTCTCTCTCTCTCTCTCCCACGCTCTCTAACCACACACACACACTCTCTCTCTCTCTCTCACACACACACTCTCTCCTCTTCTCTGTTTCTCCTCGGGCGACGACGGAGATAGACAAGACAGACAGACACCGGTGGTGCACGATTTTCAAGTTGTTGTTGTTTTCTTATCTTTCGCTTTCAGTTCAACCGTATGTATGTGTGTGTGTGTTGCGTGTACGTGTATACCCGAACTTTATAAAGGCTGTCGTGTGCAACAAAGCCATAGACCGTCGTCCGTCCGACCGACACGACCGCAAGGAATCGATGACGGGAGCCACCGAGGCCGACTAATCGCAGCGGCAGGCGAAAAACGAGCGAACGAGACAGCCCAAAAAGACGTTACGTTTTTCGAGGCGATTACGCACGGGTTACGGACTCCGCTCACCGCTGAGAGTGCAAGAGCGCGACTGCGGCGCTCGACGCCGCTTATGCGCCGGCCGCGTGATTCCTTTCCTCGCCACCGTCCTCGACAGTGGCGCCACTCTCGCATCACAGAGCCACTGCCCCGCGCGAGAGCAGACCCGCGCGACAGAGAAGCAGAGAGAGAGAGAGAGAGTGAGCGAGCGAGCGAAAGAGAGAAAGAGAGAGAGAGAGAGAGACCAATACATAACCACGAAAATTTTCGGCCCCCGTCGTCGGCCGGCAGCCCACGACGCGACAACGGCCGAGCGAGCTAGCGAACGCCAGAGCAAACCGAGTCGAGTCGAATCGAGTCGGCACGACCCGACGCAACCCGAGGCCCGCAGAGAGCAGCCCGACTTTCTTTTTCGTCGGCGCGCCGCGACTCTACTCTGCGCGCGCCAGTGAAACTGCTGCCCGCCAACGAGCTGATGCATGGGAACCGACGACACGCGAATGCCCGCGCGGTCTACCGTCAGGGGTCACAGCCTGCCGGCCGGCCCTTCGACACTGTTTCTTATCGATCTCCGTTCTCACCAACCTGTACTACCAATTGCTTATCAACAAATTAGCTAACTCCTCCACTACACCAATTACCGCCAAGAACAGGTGCACGTGGACTAGACCTTGCAATAGTTGCAATCCCGCAGGAAGATTTACTACTGTTACTACTGGCTTATAACTTCTATCTTCTTATACAAGTGTTGTTCGGGTAATTATGAAATTATGAAATTTTAATATGCTATACATTTCGACATTTTAAACAATTTTGTTCTGTTCCAATATAGGGGGGTCGCTTTTAGTTTTCGAGATATTTGCAAAAGACTATCGCTAATACTCTATTGAATTTTTCGTATTCCTGCATGCTTCGCCGCAACGTCCTCTTCCGTGGCCGCATCTGTTTATTTTTTGTTTGTATACATGTTGTGGAGATGAGAAGCGACAATACCACACACACCCATCCAGTGCTTAACATGCACCCAGTGTTTCTAAAAAGAAGGTTCTCACATTATACAATATAAAATCAACTAAGACCAATAGAGCATACATGTATTATCCAACACACGATACCACACACACCCACCCAGTGTTTCTAAAAAGAAAGATATTCGTAATCAGCACGTTAAAATACGTAAGAATCTAGAGTATAATTTTGAAACACTGGGTGGGTGGGTGTGGTGTCAAGCCGGCCCTTTTCCACCCCTCTGTTTTCTCTCTCATCTCTACAGCATCAAAATGTAAAGAACCGCCGCGCCGGGACAGGCTTACGTTGCCGCGGAGCGTGCAGGTATACGAAAAATTCAATACAGTATTCGCGATAGTTTTTTGCAAATATCATAAAAACTAAAAGCGACTTCCTATATTCAAAAATAAAAAAGTTGTTCAGAACGTGTTACTGAGTAACATATTAAAATTTCATCAAAATCAGAGTACGCAGACTTTATCAATATAATTAACTTATTCTATATTAAGTAACAATTTTTTTTAAATAGGCAAAAATATCTATTTCATGTTACGAGAAAAATATTTTTTCTAACTTTTTCTTCTTTTTAATTGAATGTTATTTAAATATTGAATTTATATTTTTCAAATATTGTTTTCCCATTTTTTTTATTATTTACTTTATATTTTTTAAATATCTAGTTTATATTCTCTGAATATTTAGCTTGTATTTTCTAAACATTCAATTCACATTTCTTAAACATGTATACAATAGTTAGATCCAATGTTAGTCTCATATGAAAAAGTGTGGCTGAAAAAACATTTTTCCAATATTTGAAAAAGATTATCCAATATTTTAGATATTTATCCAATTTGCTTATGCTACGAGGGTTCGTTGTTACTAGACAGCGGATCATAAAAACTAAAAGCGACCTCCCTGTATTGTAACAGGAAAAAGTTGTTCAGAATGTGTTGCTGCATAACATATTAAAATTTTATCAAAATCGGAGTGCGCAGATCTTTTCTATATAAGTACCATTCTTTGTTAGTAAGTGCATCACTTGAGAACGGCTGGACCGATTTGGTTAATTTCTTTGAAAAAAAATGTTCATAATAATCCGAATAAGGTTTTTAGGGGAAGAAAAATTAGAAAAGTTACCTGGAAAAATGGAAAATTCGGGAAATCGTTATCTGATACAATGATCACTTAGAAATACGTTTGTTTCTCATTTTTACTTTGTTCATACATTTCCAATAGCTTTTCACAAATACAAAGGACAATCAGAAATTGAAATTTGAATAGGACAACGTTCGTCGGGTCAGCTAGTAATAAATGTAACAGTGTTTTGAAATTCTTCTAACGTTTTCACTGTTTTAAAATACACTTACTCGTTTCTGCTATAAATGCATCGAATTATTCAGTGTATTGAAGTTGTTAAACGCGAGGGAAGACTCTTCCCATTTAACTTCTATTTATCGCGATTGAGTCAGAACGTTTTTATTCTGCATTCAGATCCGCTGCTATGATCCACGGCATTCAATAACCTCGATACACAGTCCAATATCCGCGGCGCGTGTTTGCGAAAAAGATCGGGTAGAAAATTCGAAAAACTGAACGTCGGTGGCCGAGCACCTATTTTAGCGAATCGTTCAAAGGCACGCCTTTGATGTCAGGAATACATGCTCGCTGCCAAAGCAGACACCGTCAGGCAGCGGCCGCTTTAATAATGTATCGTTGACGCAAACACCTTCTCTCGCGACGTAGTCGTCGTTGGCAGTCGTACATTCTCGAAAAGCGGTTCGTTCGGCAGCTCGGTCGTAATGAGTCAGAACGGTAAGCAGTGTTTCAGAAATCGCGCGACACACCGTCGCGTCCGAGTTCATTGCTTTGCTGGTCAATAACCATCGCGGCTCACCGTCAAAACAAGCGGAGCCTTTATTAATTTATAGCGAGTGACTCAATAGCCCGAGCGGAGGCTACCCGAAGCTGGCTGAATAATCGTGGACGGGCTGCGACTTATGCTACTCTCGGCCGATGAATATAATTTCCCTGGACACAGCAGCTCGTAAACACCGAGTTCTTGCATTATGTTCAAAAATTACTGACCACGGTCGACGGTGACCTGCGTGACAGTCGTCGCGGTGAATTAATTACAGGAGGTACGCGCAAGGTGCCATAACATGATTAAACATGCCCCAGTACATAGGAGCTATTGAAACTGTTTTATTGGCACAGTACTCGCGGTACCGCGAACTTCTCTATAACCTTCAGATCGGACAAGACTTTTTAGAGCGATTTCACCGAGACGAATGTCACTCGCTCGAATAATTTAGAATAAAATGAATAATTAGGGGAGAGTGTGGAATAACAAGCAGGCTTGTTGTAGATCACGAGCAGAACGTTTACTGTGGCGCACGATAACTGTGCAGCAATATTTATTCGCTAACGAGAAAATTAGCTTACGTTCTCGAAGCGTGGCACACGTTATCCAGAAAGTTTCGGAGATAAACATTCTGCGCTATCCTGGAAAAATATTCTGAGAGATTGGTTGTTTGCGGTATGGTAAGTGGAGTTACCGGTTGAACCTTGGAAAAACGGTGGCCGAAAGCGTCGAAGAGGTGGTTGCAGGGACAGCCAGGTGGGACAGTCATGTGATTCACGGGCCACGTGACTGACCTACCTTGAAAATTGGGCCACTGGAGCAGCGAGGCCTGTTGGCTGGGTGAAAAGCGTCCGGGCTTAGGGTATTTCCCGCGGAAAAGCGTGTCCGGGGGGCTGATCCGGGGCCCCGTCACGCTATTTACCATTGCGAAAATTTTGCGAGGCAGCGTCGTCGTTAGAGTATAAATAAGCGGTAGCGCTCACAGTCGACCAGGAGCAAGAGAAGAAGGGAAGGAGAAGGAGGAGGAGGAGGAGGAGGAGGAGGTGGTGGTGGATACGCGAACGAGAGGAAGAGGAGACGAGGGCGAGAAGCTGTTGGAAGGTTGGTTGCATTCTCTCGGCAATCTGTGGTAGGAGGCATGTAGGACGAACGGATGGAGAACACCAGCGCAGAGAGCTCGCCTCGCGATGTTTCGAGGCACGCTGCTGGAAGAGGAGCTGCGATCGAGTGGGGAGAGGCAGAAGTGCGAGGTAGAAAGAATGGCGAGCGAGAAACACGGCTGGATTCACCTGAAGAGGAACGAGGATGGATAAAGCCGAGCAGCGACGAGGTCGTTAGGCGAAAGAGGATGCACCGAGAAAAGAAGAGAGACAACGGCGAGACTGGCGAGTCTTGGACAAGTGAAAAACAAAAGTGCATCTCGGCAAGATGGCCGTCGCTTGAACGACTCTCAAGGTTACGCGCGCACGGCATAGGGGAGAACGGAGAAGCGGTCAGGCTATGGTGTATGTGTGCCAGCCGATTGCCTTTAAACTTTAATATGGACCCCGTTAGTTATTTTGACAACCACTACCACCTGGACGCACATGGACCTGCACCCGGATCAGCAACCAGGGTTGCAGGCCCTCAGGCTTCCGGTTGCAGAGGTGTTCCGAGTAATTAGGCACTGGTGGTCCGACGAAGATCCCTTTAACAGTCGATTGCTGACGCAGTACATAAATATTTTAGCGTAGGTTTCAGAGGCCCAACGCAACAGTTTAGGTGTTCGAATCGCATTGCACTCGGCCGGATAAGGTGTTGCATAAAACTGTATCGTGCTTTTCAGCTCGGCAACACGTTCGCTTCACCTATCCTCTCGCCTTACGTTACCCCTATTCTCATCTACGCTCTAACCAAGGTTACCGCCACCACCACTACCACCGGCAACCTCACGCTCATCCTTCAGACACAAACGTGCGACTCGTGCGAGGGCATACACACACATGCGCGCGCGCGCGCACACGGGACCGCAGAGTCCAGTGAGAAATGGCACAGGAATGCGCGAGCATAAAACGCGAACGCGTCGCGCGGAATCGGTGCACTTGCTTCTCTCTCGCGAACCTCCATCACTAAATCGTAACGTCGAACAACGAAATTTACGACCGGGGAAACCGCTGGAATGAAGATTCGTCGGATGCTCTCTCTTTCTCTCTCGCTGCTGTTGCCTGCAACTGCGAATCCGTCCCGAAGACCCGGCCTGTGAACATGCACTCCGCAAACCCCCCTCCCCCTCCTGATGCAACTGCACCGGATTCTATGGAACTTATTAAAACGCGATCCAAGGAGATTGTGATTTTTTTGCGACTGAGTATAGATCCTTGCGTCAGCCGATTATTATTTACTGCGATCCTTGCGACTTCAGCACAGCCAGGAATCCGCAGGAAGAATGCTCTTGGCGATCTTTATTGAGATTTCTAATTAGAAATACAGACGCTTCATCGAAAATGTGCAACTCTAATGACTTCGACTGAACGTCGGTTTTGTCGATGCAGAATGTAGAAAATTTCTCGAGTATCCGATAAAAGTTTTCAAATTATTCAACATTGTCCCATAGGGAATCCTAGAAAAAAAACCTAAAAGGTGCAAAAAAGATATTTACAAGCCTCGTAACTTGTAGAAATATAAAATAAATAAAATAAATGAAATTTCTTCGAAGACGGAGAATAAAATACGCTCGACGATATTTTGCGAAGAAAGTTGGGATGAGAGGACGAGACGACAATCTCCAGCGTTACGTAACCTTGATTTGGGTCATCGGCGAGTACACGAACCGTTGGCCAAGTGATTTATCGTCGATTTAAACATCGATCAAGCTAGGCAGATAAGATCGACGATACGTAACGACGCGAGAAATGTAATAATATGTATAAAAAAAATATTTGTCAGAAGTGGGATTCGAACCCACGCCCACAGTGTGGACTGCGACCTGAACGCAGCGCCTTAGACCGCTCGGCCATCCTGACACGTCGGTTCGCATGTCGTAAAGAAGAAAAATTAAGAGTACACGGCGTTACTATGCCGAGAAACTGGTCTGCCATACTAAATTTACCTACGAGCTAGGCGAAAATAACTTCCCGAGATGCAGCCACGGAAGGTTTCGAGCAATCCACCGACAAACGAGTTTTTTCCCCCACCCGATTACTTCGTGTCCAGCGGCACACGTCGTCGAAAATCGTTGCACCCGGCTTGAATTGCAACGGGGGCACTTCCGACGCACTCTTGCTGCATTTAAATGTTGCGGTAGGTCGGAATGTTCACCCTAAATCGACTGGGCAAGACCATTTACTCGAAAATCACGAAATATTTAAAATATCAAATGTAAATATACCAAAGTATTTTTTATTTACTGCTCAACTGTCTGAAAATATTATTCTCTTTTTGCAAACCAGATTACACATCGTTACAATTTTCGTATAATTTTTATGCAAAGTAGCATGGGCTACCAAGGTCTATCGAGCGATATTAAATAATTTGTATTTCACGTATCTCAACGGGTGACAAAGAGTGTTTTCGCCGTCGTAGACCCAAAGAATGAATGGCAGATGTGTCGGCGATTGCTTATCTGTCCCGAAACCCTTATCAATCGTTCAACTTTGCAATAGCATGACCGGCGACAAACAGAAGCGAGAGAGCTCGATCGATCGGGTGAACCGCGAAGCCGGACTTAATAAAATTCATCAATCGTTGTCGACGGGGTGCGCGATATACCCCCGCGTTGAATCTCATACAGGGCTGCACCTCTTTGAAAAACGGTTCTGCCACGTATATACGTGTATTCTCATTGGATCTAGCTGGCTTGGCGCCATAGGGTGTCGATGCCACCGAGACCTATGTTTGCTTCCGAATTCCGAAATTTCATCGGACGTCACCGTTCGAAATATTCTGCGAAATCATCAAATCGAAGAGTCCCGGACTTCCCCTTGTCTAGATGGCTCCCTAAAATCCCTATACAAGCTCGAGGTTCGTCGAACGCGTTTCCAGACCCGATCGAGTCTAAACAAAATCGGTATCGCAGTCGTTGCGCCTAGTAGTCGCCCGCTAGACTCATGGAATTGCAGTTTCCGGTGCAGGGGACGACGCTATGCCCGCATTGAGCGTCGCTGCGTCTCAAGGCCGGACCGTCCGAGAGCTAAGGACGACGTTATGCTGCTACCCGTCCCCCCACGCCTCGCCCCTGATGCCGCCGCACGCTCGTCCTCAGTTGTATGCATCTCCATGTTCGCCTCCGTGATCCCTCCTGCTCTCCTCACTCACTCTCTCTCTCTCTCTTTTTCCCGTCTCTCTATATCTCTCTTGCCCTCTCCCCTCGCCCTCCATCGCGGCCCGGTGCGTTCTACTCGTCTCCCCGAACCCCTCCACTTCACCCTCGTCGTCCCACTCTCTCACTCCTTTTTCCCCTCCTTCGCTGTTCCTCTCTCACTCTGTAGCTCCAGGCTGCCAACCTCCTTCCCGCTCTAGCTTGAACGCAGCAGGCTCGGACAGACTCTATTTGGTATATCGCGAAAAATCGTTTGACGCGATACATAATTTTCATTGATTTTTTAATCCGCAAAAACTGATTCTATCAACTTGCCACTTTTGTTACGGGGATACAGCACAGAAAGCAATTTTATTCCGTGATCGTTCAACGCTCCGCGTTTGTCCGATTCGCGTTACTTTTCAGTATCGCTTGGTTAGCATCGTTTCCATACAACGCGGACCGAATTAACCGTGCTATACACACGAGGGTTGAGGGTATATTATGCGAGCAGTGCTCATGCGCGATCCTCGCCTCGACTTTTGCCGTGTATTATAAACGCAGAACGCGGCGTTTCCAACGGCAGGAAACAATTTACCCGGTTCTGGTGTCCCGTGGGGCACGAAGGCGCGTTCAAAGGAGACTCTAAGATGGACTTTTACGTTCCCCCCGATCGGGACACCCTTTTTACAGTCCTCGGTTACTTGGTTCTTGAGGGATTACTGGGTATATAACAGTTGCGGGGATTGATACAGTTTTTTTTTTGGCAAAACGATGAGGAAATTCGAATGGAGACGTGAGAGGGGTTTGAATTCGACTCCGCTTTTTTGTGAATGTCTTTAGAAGTCATTTCTTTAATAAAATGTTAAAGCTGTTCGGTTCAAGAGTATTGGGATGTTAAGATTTTAATAAAATATCGTTAAGCGTACGCTGAAGCTATGATGTTATACATAGAAACTTCATTGGGCATTCAAGCAGTTCTTTGTTCAAGATTCGCAACTCTACCGGAGCCGATCTAAATTTCAAAAGAGCCTGCTGCGACAGCATCGAGGAGGATCGAGAGCGGTTCTTGATTATAAGGGAGCAAGATATACCGGATATCTTGCCCGGAGGACTCCAGATGCCTCGCAGAAAAAATCTGCTGCATCAGTCCAACATTCGAAGCCTATTAGGAGGCCTTGGATACACACGTGGCTCTCGTCGTCCACCTGTTTCACCGAAAACTAGGCGAGGAAAGAACGAGAGCGACCTTGGCGGTTGATCTGGCCACCGGTGCTCCTCAATTATCCTTCGGGAATCCTCGTTACCACTTCCGGGAAGCGGTTCAGGTTCTCGCGTTGCATAACGCTCGCAATCAAAACACAAAAATCTGCATTTCGATCAGAAAGATCAGAACCCATTCCAACCAGAATGGCTCAGCGAGTCCAAGACAATTTTTGCGACGAGAGAACGAGAGTTCTGCTTCAATTTCCAGGAAATCTTTGGAAATGTGTTTCAGGTCAATAGTCATAGGTTAGAACGGCGTGTGTGTGTGTTTGTTTTTGCTCATGAGAAGCAGCGAATAAGGTCTCACCAGGAAACGAATTCGCAATGCTGGGAGCCCTTCAGCGAGCGTGTGCGTCAAGCGACGCGACGCGATGGACGCGGCCCGAGATTCTGCAGCGGTTTCTTTCATACCGTGGACTTCCGTTCTATGCGCGGAATGCGAGTATAGTAACCCAGTGACACGTAAGGAATCCTAACGAAGCGATGCCCTTACTTCCTACACGCCGATGACTCAGTCGAGCCGCGCGAAAACGATGCAAGCACTTCCATTATTCCAAGCGGACGAGCGCGCTTCGACCGGTGGCCAGCCGACCGCGAAAAAAGAACCTGCCCGCGCCGCCACTTTATGCGACGTTTTCCCGTTTAGATATCAGTGACGAGCAACCTGCGGACCCGGAATTCGAACTCTCAAAAATTCGATCGGCTGTACCGATCCCTTGAAATAAAATAATTTATTGTAATAATACTTTCATCACGAATGACAGCGATGTCGCGCAATTTCCATGCATTCGCAGCCATTTGGCAGCGATCACCGGACGCGATGTTAGCCTAATCCCAGCAATATCGGTCGTGCCGTTAGCATGCTCGGGGAACTAGACTCCCTAGATTGTCCGTCTAGATCCTTTATTCGCGAGCAAATTGACTGTGCCGAGCACCACCATACAGAAATCCACGATTGCAGAGCGGGAGAGAGAGAGAACGGTGTCTATTGCGTGTAGAGGAGGGTTTAAGGTGATCGCGAGTGCACCATAAATTTCACTTTCTTTCTGTGCAGGCGCAATTGCTCCCGAGGCATTACCATTTCTCCCGATGAATGGGAGAGTTATGCAAATCGCTCTACGACTCCGCCGTTGCTGTTCGACAGTTCTTCCGGCGATTCCGAACTACGATTCCACCTGACACGTCGATTAACGTTGTTACTGCGGACGTCTGAGTTACCATGTAACCTACATTCCATTCTGTTCAACTCTGCTCTCGAGCTTGCCCTATGTTTAAATGTTTTGTTGACAGTTTAGGCAGTCGGCTAGTGATTCCGCGAAGCAGGCGTTCGCGTCATACAAGAATCGCCGCAAGGTGAACGGTTTTACGCAACAGGGTCGACCGCAGGCGAATTTTTCACGAGGATCGTCACCGATCTCGTTTCTGATCTATCCCCAGGGTACCTCGCTTATCCGAATCCCGAAAATTTGTTTTTGTTCGTTATTCGAATGTCCATGTGCCCCAGATTAATTCAGACAACCATAATACCAGCGTATTTAGAATCATCGGTCCACCGAAACGCAGACGTTGAAGGATAAGGAGCGGCCGCACGACGAGAAAGACGAGAAAAGAGGAGGAGGAGGAGGATGAGGAGGAAGAGGAGAAGAAGAAGAACGATGAGAGGAAAAGAGTGAAAGAGGATCAAGGGAAGGAGAGGGGACAATGTGTGCAACTGCAGTCCAAGGCCAGGCGATCGTGACTGGTTTAATGGCATTCGAGTCTCAGCCTCGAGTGCAATTATAATACGCTTGGGGAATGTGCATCCACCTTTGGTCCTATAACATACACGCGGCTCCTATACGCTCATCCTGTCCTTTGCCTGTCCCCCGGACCCCTACATGCGATCCCCTAACTGCCCGGGGTACGAGTTTAGAATTATTCGTCGCTAAACTTTACGGTTTGTTGAGCAACTCGAGAATTTGTTCAAGTTCCGATTACTCTGTCAGCTTGATCGATTACTGTGTTCGCATAAAAATGATCGAAGACTCTTTAAAATTCTCATCCGAGGGAGACCACACCGTTCAAAATGTAACTAGGACTTAGAAATATCCTAAAATCCCTATATGGGGCTCACCGAATAAAATGTATTTCGATCGACAGAGTTAATCTCGCAGTTTGCGTTTCGAGCGGTATACAAATGGATCTCGATCGAAGCGCCGAGCTAGATAAGCCGTAGATAAGATTACCCTGTCTATCTACAGTTTTTTCAAAATCGACGGATTCACCAGAATATGTTTTTTCTGTTTGCCGACGAATCGGTTGTATTCCTCGACAGATAACGTGTCCCGTCGAACGAACGCAGGATTATATTCCCGGTCTGCACGTAGAAATTCTTCGGGTAGTCTATAATTTCTACGATATCAGTCGATTTCTCTCCGATTGTCGAACAAACGAACCATAATGACCGCACTAGGTCGCCGATATGAAAAGCGGCCCGGGGCATAATTACACACGAACTTAACGCGAATAGGACGTACGCTGATTCATTGTTTCTTTTCAAAGTGATTAATGGACTTAGCGAAACGCCAGCAAATCCTCGCGACTTATCAACCCTAATGTATCGCGAAGGTCCCATAACACATCATCAATAATTCACGGGTCACCGGTACGGGACGAACTGTCGTACGCGGGGATCCAATTAGCGTAATACGTCAAGAATCAGAGAGACGTGAATATGTAGATTTATCTCGGTTTTTTTTTCATTCGGCACCATATGTCGCGGTCATTTGCAACCTGGAGACAGCGGTCGAAGTGAACCTTCCTCTATCATCTATAATCGTTCGAGGAAAATGCAAAGACGTTTCTCAATTCTGACGAATTCCAACGGAGGTGGGTAAACACTCTCGGGTTATTTTCATCTAGAGGTACATAGCTAGAAAATGTATGCCCACTTTGACCTAAAAATCAGTCCAGACTAAATTCATCCAATTATTAGAGATCGTGGTTTAGAACGTGTTTAAAATTGAAATACACGTGAAACAAGGATCTTTACCAATTACGCAAGCATTTCGAAAAATTAGAATTAACGTTTTAAAGGTTTCCTGTCGAACGTGGTCCAAGACGGAAAAGACGAATGTTTGAAAAATGAAGGATTGACGAGGCTGAAGAGCGGGAGCCAAACACTCGAAATTCACGAAGTGGAACCTGTTCCCGTGGTCCCCGCAGCGCAGCGGGCCGAGGCTGTTTAGAATTCCGCAGCAGGGCAATAATTCCGGTTTCCCTTTTGCCAAACCGCACGCTAACTCCCGCCGTTTCTGCGAATCGTCCTATGCCTCTGCAATCAGCGAGCCACGATCTACCCGGCGCGGCGATCCTCTCCTTTTCCCTTGCTCGCGAATCGAAAAGGATTAAGCCTGCGTATCTGCATTGCAAATCCGAGCGTCAAAGAGTTTCGTCGTGCCTCCGCGAGCCAGTTGCTTTTGCTACCGGGTGATCGACGAAGAGATTCGGTGTCTCCGATCCATATTCATCGCGATCATATTCAGACCCCGAAGAGAGTCCCACGCAACGAGAGGAGGCTCTTCTTCGTCAAAGATTCTGTTAGGGGATCCACTAATTAAATGGTTAGGGGTGTTCTTCAGGCTGTTCTTCGAGGTCTAAATTCAGAAAAAAGTTCAAGTCCCTTCACCATCAGACCCTGAAGGGTCCAACGAGACAACCCAATCAGGATCCCCACTCTCGAAGATCCAAGCAGAGGTCTCCGCTAATTAGCCAGCAGAATTGAAAAAATCTCTCGATGTTCTTCGGGGTGTACCTAAACTAGGCAGGGAAGTATTCAGGGTCGGAGTAAACATCCTGAGAATCTATGAAGCGGAGACCGTCCAGCCGGGAATGTCCGATAGCCATCGAAGATCGGTATCTTCGTATTCGATAGGAATCGGAGGCTCGGCTGCCAATTAAGAGAACGAACGTTAGAAGACCCGGCACGGTGTGGCGCGGCGGATCTCTTCGGGGTTGGACTAGGACCCGGCGAATATATTAGAGGACATTTCTCGCAGATCGCAGCGGGCTCCAGAGAGATATAGAGAGGGAGAGCAAGTCGGCTCGTTACACGGCTGGTGTATACATAGCCACGGTCCGACGCCGGGCGTCGTTGCTGCGTGCGTGTACCGCACTGCGTTTCGAACTCGCGCTAGGACGCGGAACATCCCGCTGGTATTGATCAAGGAGTGGTAGCGGGTGTTCTTGAACCCCGGTGCTCTTGCTCCCACTTTACGACGGTTAGCAAAGCACCGCGCTCTCGGCCATTACCTGTACCACCTCGAAGCCTCTGTGTACAGCCCATGAACAAGAAACCCGCTGGTACAAGGTCCACGGCTCATCCGACCTCCTCAGAGTAGATAACTGCCGAAACAGTTTGCCGAAGCAACGTTCCGTGCGACTCGGATAGACATCACTGCATCTCCAGTCTGATCGATCTGGCCTATTCTACCGAATTCTTGGTTACTGGTAATCCCTAGTCGAGTCGATCTTCGCGTAGATTGTAGACTGATGATACGTACTGGTTGACACAGTACTCTACGCTATAACAGTTGGAACTACCTGTCAAGGATGTAACAGTATCTAGAGAAAGTCGAAATCGGAGGAAGTGGAGGAATATCCACTTGTACGCTTAAAAAATTGCGACACTCGCTCTTCGAGTCATTCGGGTGTCGATTGTCCTATCGGAAAACCGATACCGGCGACTCGTTAGCATTGCAGTAGCCAGAGAGTCGAGTGACACTGAATATTCTCATGTGTCAGGTGGTGATCCACTGCTGGCAAATCTCTGTCGCAGTAAATTCAATGTTTGCGCGAAGGTGTTGCTCTGGGTATCGGAGCTGCTATTATTGATCAGAGGTAGAACTCTCCACTATCATTATGCCAGCGAAGTTCAGACTAAAATATTGAAAAACCCAGCATTCCTATCGTCCGTGAATCGAAAACAGACTTGAAATAGCCACTCGGTCATCGCGAGAACATTTTTCAAATCTCCGCAGACGGACCTATATTTAAACTAGGTTTCCTTGCCAAGAGCAAGTATGTACGCTAAACTAGCACTGACCTTCCCCAACTGGAGCCGGTGCTAGCTACTAGCAAAGTACGTCAAAGATTAAGCTCTACAAGAGGCTCGCTGTGTTACATGCTTGTGTCCCTCGCGTACATACACGAGGTCGCGTAGGAGTGTACATCTGGCTACAATGTTGCCGGTCGTAAATAAATCCCCTCGAGCTTCCCATTCAAGTGAAGAAACTAGCGGTCGGCCCGGTATTTTTAACCGCGAGCGCGTTCATTGTTTGCGCAGGCTCGTTACGGTCCCGTCTCGTGTCACGTTGACTTAACGACAGACCCCGGGCCGCTTTAAAGGGTACCAATAGAGCAGATTTATAAAATACGCCTACGAGTGCACGCGCTCGGCCTGTTTATGCCGGTGCAATGTCTCGGCAAGGTCACGCGCATGATCGTTCGCCCGTTCGCCCGTTCGCAAATGCTTTCAGCCTGCGCTCGACCGTGCACACCGCGCGAATAAACGATGCTCGGCGAGCGTGTCGATTCCACGAAATTGTTTAATTACCGGCGAATTTGTTTACCTCAGTCAGACGACATTAACCTTATCCTAGATTGGTTCAATGCGTCCCCCCAAACGATGGTCGAGACCTAACCTACCGCCACGAAACAGACTGCCAATGTTTTGGTAAGAATGACCTGACTCGATCAAACCCTTACCTATAGAAATCTACCTAGCTATCGTCTAGACCTGTGCTAGATATGGTTGGGGCCCGTCGAATACATTCGCTGGTGTTTCGTGTCTTCGTTGGGACAGTGAGCGCTACGGTGTGGATGGTTTTGTCTGAATTGAGAGAAATGTGCCCAGTGTTGGATTCCGGGTTTTCGAAATCGAGTACAACACTTTTTGCAAATCAGGAAGAGGTTATTATTTAAAAAGGTCTACAGTAGTGTATTAAGGTTCAAAACGTGACTTCCTAGTTTTAAGTTCGCAAGGGAACCAAAATCTGACGATGCTGTTTCGGCAGCTCTATATATAACTTATTTGGGAGAAGAGAAGGTGGAAGGGAGTGGGAAAGATGAGTTGTCGAAAGTATGACGTGAAGAACAGGGTCTAAGGGTTGTATAATCTTATCTAGTCATGACTGTCGGATATACAACACCAGCACTGGGCTAGACGTATCCTAGAATCTCCTCTAGACTTGCCTAGCGGATTCGAAGAAAGCTAGATACGCGTCTCTCGACAATCGGCAGCTGCCGTGTGCTTGACTTTCGGCGGAGCGCGGCGTGCGGTCGTATTTTTAGCGTCGACCGATTTCCGCGAACGGCGTGTATCACCTGGCGGCGTATTTTCGTTGGTCGCGGTGACATTGCGTCGTTTTTAGCGCGAGGACGTTACACTCACAGCCGGACCGGTGTTCGCGACGGGATACTCGGTTATTGATAACAACGGCCGACGCGTTTAAAGGTCGTCCCGTTCGAAATCCGTTTTGGAGAACTCGGATGATTTTCTCCCAGTTCGTCGGAGTCCGTTTAACCGGCGCGCCGCGAGAAATGTTGTCTGCGGTCGGCCACGGGTCAACCCAGGATGAAGCTGTATTACGTTAAGTGGCCGGCGCATCGCAATCTCTAAGTTAACCCTCCAATCAACCGATGCCACGGCTTAACCCCAGTCCGGCTGAAATTGTTACGTTGTTGCGTCGAGGCGCACACACGCGAGAGTGTGGAACCACGGTCAGTCGTTGTTGCGTGTCTCTCCCTGGCTCGATGCACCCGGACATTTTTTCCCAGTCGGGACAGGTCTCCCTTTCTCTCTCTCTCTCCCTCTCTCTCTCCCGATGATTATTGGCCTACGGGGGATTTTCTTTTCGAACCACCGACCCCCCGTGCCGGATAGCCGGTCATTATGAAACGCGAGATCTACCGAGTCCTCCACCTCGACCGATTGAATTGTTACAGGCTTCCCCCCCCCCCCCTCACCTCTACCCTGGTTCGTACCTTGTTATTTCCTGGTTTAGAACCACGTAGTCCACCACCGTCGCAATTTTCTTTTTTAATTCCCCGTGTCCTTAATTGGCACACTCGGCCCCCTACCCCGCTCCTCCCACCACCCTCACCATTGTTCGACGACGCTCGTTCATTTCGCGACGGCGCGGCGGATAGGTCCGGGTTAGCGTCCGCGTTGGGGCCAGCTGGGATGGGCCGGTAGGTCGCAGATAAAGGATAGGTTGCTCTCGGGTTAGGTTTGATCGGCCGGTTCTTAATTAGACCGTGGCGATCTGTCGTCCGATGGAGGTCGGGGCCTGGCCGGGGTGAAGGGTGTTTCCAGGATGTCCCTAGGAAAGTCTAGAGAGTGCTACGGAAGCTTGTATTTACGTGTCAGTCCAAGATCGACAAAAACATGATTTTCGGCTAATGAAATTGAAAGTAATTTTTTCATTTCCACGATTTTACCCCGATCAGCGAGGAGTCAACGTACGCTCTGAAATCATTCTGTTCCACGTAACAGATTCCCCGATACATCTGAAGTGCGTAGAGGGTGAGGCGCCGACTCCTAAATGTTCCCGTTTGGATTGAATACCCTCTTGCGTGGACCCTTTCGCTCGGGGTAGGCTTGAGTGAGGCGGAGCGTTAGGGTGTGCGGATATATCTGCGCGTAACGAGGGCCTTGATGAATGGCAGGAAGAGTGCCGAAACCATTTAACAGCGGGGGAACTGAAAAACGTGTTTTCTGAAAATCTGAATAGAATCCTCCGTCCCTCGAAACCATCCTTTAAGCCACCCCTTCTCTCATCCTGACAGATCAATTCATTTCTCCAAGGATAACGAGACTTATGTACGAACTCTTAATTGCAACATGCTTGAATACTTATTGCGGAGACTCGTATTAGCGTACGAGCAGTCCGGTACCTTCTTTAAAGGAATCATTATAATTTCTACACTTTTATATAGTTCGCGAGAGGATCAGGTTTACTGGAGTTCAGAGGGTTTGCGCGTAGGCTGAGGAAGGAACGAGCAAGTTTCGGGGTTTTGCGCGTCTGTTGTCATAGAAACGGGCGTGCCTGCCCTGTCGAGCGGCTCGGAACCATCCCCGAGCTCCATCTCGATGCCACGTGGACGCCGAAAGGGGAAATCCTCGATTGTACACCAGCCCGAAGTCCCATACGCGAACGGTTTCTCTGCCGTGATTTTACTAACCCCACGAACATTGAATTTCGTCTATTCGCGATGATACTGGCCACTCCATTTTGCAGCCCTTCAAAATTTGTTCGCGGAACGCCAATACTGGAAACCTTGGAGATGTCTAGCGTGGTAGGATAGGTTAGTAACTGTCGAAGCTACGATTGCAGATGCAGCGCGCACCGGATTAAAAAGCAGCGTTGCATCAGGCGTAAATGCGCAACGAAACGCGTTCAGCTGGAAGCTGAGCAACGATGCTCTGTTGTTTGCCGAAGCGAGCGAGCAAAATACCGATTTCTAATCTCTGTTGACTTTCCTCTCGAGACCCGCGACGACGCTCGCGGTGATAAGGCTCGGCGCTTCTTTGCGCGATTTCAATTGTTCCGATGCAGTCACTGGCAGTGGGGAACCGGACGCATACGCGACTCGCTCGCTGCTCGATACTCGATGCAGAAAAACTAGGTGCAGCCAAGCTGCAGTGCTCCACAGACCGGAGAGATCGAAAGAAGAATAGTTACCGTGCGAACAAATCTGAACATTCAATGTTCTGCGAGCAGTTAGAGAATTGATGTTCTACAGGCTGAAAGTAGACGCGCGGAGGTACTTGAGAAAATTTTTCGTAAAAATTCAGCTTTTGGAACATGAACTTTCAAACGGCCTGTAGACCGTTTTCGCTGGCGAATCGAAGCCGACAAAAGGGACGGAGAAACGCAACACCGGCTTCGCCGGTCGGTCCTTTTCCAGAAGGTTAAATCCATTAGGGTCGCGCACGATTTGCTTCTTCGTCGTCGCCAGTGGGATTTAGAGGAGAACCCGAAGAACAGGCCGCGGATGCTACTACCTTGCTCCACCGAGAAATAGATCGAGCTCCTTTACGAGCAGTGGAATCGATCTCGGCTCCGAGTCAATCTAGGAGAGCAAGGACGCCGGCTTCTCGCTATCGATGCCACGGCACACGATCGAGTCATCATCGTTCGCCGCTCTCGATTATTCGCGTCGACTTAACCGGGAGACACGCTAACACAATTGCGCTGAGGCTCGCGCGCGCCACGATGCGTGCCGGATCGTTCCGAGCGATCGTTCTGCAAAGAACCGTTCAGCATCGCAAATTGATCTGCTCGAGTACCAGTGTACTCCTAGCTACTCCTAACGTATCGAACCAATTTTATTCTTTTCGACTGGCCTTTTTTTAAAAAGGACGAGAGTTCGATGCTCTCGAAAGGATTGGGCAAAAGAGAGTTAAATCGCGGCGAGCCTGCGAGACGCGGTCTCCCCCATCGAAAACCGCGCTTACGTCACCGGAGCGAGAGGCCAATAAAATTCCGGGCCGAGTACCGTAAGAAAGAGACCGGACAGGTGGTGGTGAGGGGCGGGAAGGGGTTGGTGGAGTGGCGAAGGGATACATCGAAGGACACCGAAGGGAGCCGAGGGGCAGAGGGTTGGGGCGGGTTCGGAGTCCTTAAGAGGAGACCGGGGTTGTTAGCCGACGGCTCGAAACGAACCGTCGTCGTGGCGGCCCACGCGTCAGACCTCCCGCGAGGTTCTCAACGTTGTTTACATAAATCATCAGAAACGGTCTGGTTCGGCGTGGCTGCCGCGCCGCGTCGGTTCGGTTCGGTTCCACCGTCGAAGCAAAAGCAACCAGTGCTGCTCTCTCCGGCTCTCTCTCTCTCTCTCTCTCTCTCTTGCTCGTACTGCTCGTCCTTCGGCCGATCCAACGACCCCGCCTCGAATAAACCCGACTGCGAATAAAGCGTGCCGACACTCTCCGCTTGTGCACTGTTAAGGACGCGCGAGCACCCCGTATACACAAACGTACACGTATACGCGCGTGAATATAGGGGCGATGGACGTCGAAAGAGCTTGGTTAACGGGGCACTGTTGACGATGACGCTGGAAATTGGAAACGCGCGTGCACCGGATTGGTCAGACGGGTTTTCGTGCTCTTGGACAAAAATTGGATCGAGGACAAAAATCCCGAGTGACCCAAATACAATTTTTGACGATCGCGTTGAATATAGGGAATGGGGATACGCTGGGTACGTACATCTAGGAAAATCTGAGGCGTACTAAGGGAAATTTAGAAAAGTGTTGGGTAGTCTGAGAAGAGCTACAAGATCCTAGGGAGATGCGTAGATACAGTACGAAATTATTTGAAAGCTCGATCGCTTCGAGAAAATTGTTTGATCGTTTTGAATCGCAAAAAATGTTTCCGATATTCGGATATTTGGGTCGACTGACTCATCGGCACACTATTTATAAGGCGCAGTGAAATTGAGGCAACCTAATATTATTCGCGACGCGAAGTGTTCCAACTATGCACCGGCAACGGCGAGCGAAACGTGCCGCGACGCAAAAAACCTCCAGCGGGAAAGGATGCGGGGCGTGACAGCGAGGCGTCTGAAAGGAGAATGAGAAACGAACGGACGGACGAGGGCCGAACAGCAAACGAATAGAGCCGCCGGCGAGCTGGAACGAGACGGGACACACTGGGCCTCTGTGTATAACGCTCCAAACAGCTCTCGGGATCCTGTCCGACGACCGACCAACACGCAAATAACCAAATTTTTCGTGGGAAACCCGCCTAAAAATATCCCGTGACTTGCGAGGGTGTGTTATTTTTGCGCGGACGCGATGCGTCCCACCATCGAGCCGGTCTTCGTTCATTCATTAATCGCTTCGACAAATGGCCGAACACAAGAAAGACAGCGGAATCTACTGAACCTCCGATAAATCAAATTTCCACATTGGGAAGCGGTAAAGTTCTCTGATATGCAACCACTGGCGACCTACTTGCGCAAGGTCAACGTTCGTTGCTGCACCAGTCACGGCCAAGGACCAGCAACGCCCCCAGACAATAATTAAACTCAACCGAAATTAAAGCCTCTTCTATGAACACGTCATACCAAATTCGAAAGGACACCATTGGAATCTTGAAATGTCAATGAAACCGTAGGAAAAGTTTCATTAAGATCCCTCGAGCCGTCTCTTTCCAAAAAATTCGAAACACCGACATTCATTACTAGCAGTAGGCACTCGGCCTCTTAATCGTTCCTCCAGCGTCGGCAACCCCGAAGTCAGGCAACCCGTGAGCACCACAGCCGAGACTTCGGCGTCTTGCAGGAGCTTCGACAGCTGATCCGTAGAATTCCCTAGTCGCTGGTGTTCTCGCTGAAAAGCCAAAGGAAGCGTGCGACAGCTGAGAGAGCAGGAGAAAAGATCCTCGGAGAAAAACGCGGGAACGGCGGAGGACCGGCCGGAGAAGAAGAAGAAGGAGGAAGGAGGAAGGAGGAGGAACTAGTGAGAATCGGGGTGGGGGGAGAGCGATAAGGAAGAGAGCCGAACTCTCGATGCCCAGGACCGGAGTGGAATCACGGTTTGGCGAGGGGTGGGGTGGGGAGAAGGGCTGGGGGAAACAGGACGAGAGGGCGCGGTCTTCTAGAGAGAGAGTGGAGGGAAATCGAGGAACGCGAGAAGGAAGGGGCGTCTGCGTCTGCGACCTTGGTTGGGGTCGCTTCAAGGTCGCCGGTTGTGCCTGCCCTCCCCCCGGCTCGCGGTGTCCCCTCCCCCTCGCCTCTCCTCTCGTCTATGGTCGAGGTTGTGCTCTCTTCCCTCGTCACCCGACCGTCGGGCCTACGGTTTGAAACGGGACCGCAACTGCGTACGCACAGAGAGAGATAGAGTGAGAAGGGGATCGAGGAGGAGAGAGAGAGCGAGGGAGAGCGAGGGAGAGAGAGAGAGAGAGACTACTGTACATAGGAGTGCGACAAGAGCGTGTGGTGTCGCGAGATCAATGCCAGGGTCAATGTCACGGCTTGCGAGTGTGTGCCGTGGCTGGGTCGCTGGGTTTCGTCGGGACGAAGCCCCGACAGGGATCTCTGACACCTTTCGACTGGCCGAGGTAGCCAGGACAGGCCTGGACGTCGCCGCGTGTCACTGTCCACCGGGGGCTGGACTCGCGGCTGACAGGAACTTTTACTCTTCTTGTCTCTGCGGGAGGATTGGGTGAGCTGGATGAGTCGGTGGCTCGGGGACAGGGCTCTTCTGGGTTTCGAGTGGATTCGAGCTGTCGGGTTCTTCGGGGCTCGTGATGACAGGTGGAAAATTCAGGTTGGGCTTTTCGAGACTAATGGAGAATAATTGATTATTGGAAATACTTTATCATTTGTTTTTGATAGACAGGACAAGTATTTGTATTTTTTTCTATTCAATTCTTACGAATCTGTTGTCAAGAATTTTTTTGTTTGAAATACTTGGAATATTTTTAATACCTATCTCCAGTGAGTCAGTGTTAACGTTGCGTGGTGTGTACAAGTGTTATGTCCATGCTGAATGTATCTAGGTTAAGTCGGCCCCATACCACAACGATTAGTATACGTTTTTAACACTTAGCTAAAGTTCGCGACAAAAATGTACAGAATGTATACATTACGGGCACAAATGAAGCCTAGCCTAAAGTGTAAAAACCTAGAATGTTTAAGTGACCGATAAATATTCATTTCTACTGGCTTGTCATGACATAACCGTCTTCCTAGAAACATTGACGGATTCGAACGAAGGTATAGCGAATGGCAGTTACGCAAAGGGCACGAGGTGAGGTGAGGAGAGTAATTAGGTTTAGGCGAACGAAGCCCTTCGGGGAACCCTGATACCCTTGTCTAGCTGCCGAGAGTAGACTCACGATTCGCATTTTTACACTTGATCGAAACGTTCGAGTGCGTAGGCTGGACGTGTGGGTAGTCGCATTTTTTTTTGCATAATATCAACTGGCAACTCGTTAGCCGCCATCGCACCGGCGCGGCCACACGTTTCAGTGACTTTTCACTTTCCTTTTGTTTGTCCACGTAACGATTCTTGCATTAACCGTGGCGTAATGTTTGCTCGAGCGTGTTTGTCGTCGTCTTCGCCATTACCACAACCCGGAATCTTCAAATCCATTTCAACCGGGTGCAATCGGACGCGAATTATCGAATTTAGTTTGAACAGTATTATCAGGGGATCTTTATGCATTTATAAAGAAATTGGTTGGGTGAAATATAAAACTTTGTTGCTTTTAATATAGCAAAGTTTCTATTTTGTATAAAGATCCGCAGTCTAATTATCAGCACTGTTCTGTCACATAAATATTTTCTTATTAACCTGTGACATCTGTAGAGCGAATTATAATTGTTTCTGTAAATATTACAGGGTGTTCCAAATGTTTGCGGCTCGATATAACCACTGCAGTGTCTAAAAGCGTTTCGGTTAATGCATCAACGATGTTTTCACGCGGCGACGTTTCCGAAGGAGGATTTTAAAAATAATGGTCGAGAGAAAGGGAAGCCTAAAATAAATGTTCGCTCGGAGGCAGCCTCGAGAGAGAGAGAGGCCCGATAAATCGGTAAACAGGATTAAGCTCGTTCCACGTGCATCAAGCCATCGACCCGTCGCTTTCCTTTAAACGATATGAAATATGTAATACTACTCCGCCTTCTTCTTATCTTTATCTCGTTATGCTTTCAGACTCGTGTCTGTATCTGTACGCGTTATCTTCTTTACACATGTCGGCCGCCTGACTACGGATTTTTTCAAATATGTTCGTCGACGCCATTGTTTAAAAACGCGTCGATCCAGAGAACGAATTTAAATATACTTTACGAATTCGTTCCGTTAATTTTTGCGAAATGGGTAAAGGGAAATCGTATTTTAAAATTCCTTAAACGTTGAACGCTCGAAATGTACTGTAATAAATTTCGTAAGTGATCGTTTGCGGGATTAGTGGCCCAATTGTTGCAAATTGAGTAAAACCGGATAGCTCGGTTGAAAAATCGCGATACGAGCTGGTATCGACGGAAATCCTCGATTCCAATGCTGCGGCGTACACAGTTACGGAAGCACCGCTCCAATGAATTCGCGGAACCGTGACATTGACACCTTATCGCGCGGCGGCTGCTGTTATCATCCGGTCGATAACACTCGCAGCGAGCGAACGTTCTCGTAAAATCTCTTCGGGACTCCGTCCTACGAATTTTCGTCCGATTTTACGAGTATGGTCGTGCCTCTCGTGACGTCAGGCCCGATGTAATCGCGGCTTGTAACAAAACCGCCAAAAATCTCGCAGGAAGTTCATTCGCTATTTTCCATGAATCCTTATATTACAGGATCATGCAAAAATATGATTAATAAGCCTGAATGTAACGTTAACGTATACAATGCTTATTAAGAAACAAGATACACTGTGCCTCGATATTTATTAACAATATATACATTCGTTATTTTCATAGCACACAATCCGACGTATTTTCACAGCACACATGTCACATTTTCTAAAACCGATAAAATAAATAAACCGACAGCAGAGAGCGAGGCACGTAATAGGAAACAAAATCAATAAACTGAAAAAATGAAATAAAAACTTCACTGCGATCAATAAGGAAATAAAATTTCACATGACACTAGGATTTTCTAGAAAAAAACATGCGTTTCCCTGGAATAACGGGATAGATAGGAACAAAATTGCGAATGAAATTCTTGCGAATAATTCGCTGAACAACGTGTTCACGTTTTAATTGGACACAGCTGTTTAGAGGCGAGGATACGTTGCCGGGGCTGTTGAATGCGACGTTTGATCTTCCCACGGTTGACGTCATCTCCCGTCAATATGCAACCGCTTGTGCTTGTCCCTTAACAAGCCAAAAATAAAAATCTTCCGATGTTCAACGGGCTTGCTGAACAATTCACGCGATCACGAACCTTCTTCCTTGCCAGCTGACGTAAGCGTGTTTACGTGTCCGCCGCTCCGCGCCGTACCGAAAAATACGAATGCTCTTAAAAATATGCAATCGACCGCGGTTCGCGACCTTTCAACGATACCCCGGCGTCCCGTGGGGTCTTCAAGCCTCGTTTCGTCAATCTTCTTCTAAGGTACGATCCAACACCTCCCCTCCAATCGCTGGCAACATTTATTTATCACGGCAAACATTGGCAAACATCAGAAAACATCCATTAAAACCGAAATCCATCTTCCAGACGACACGGCTCACAAAATCATTTATTTTATAGAAAATTTAATGAATTTTCATATATCGCAATCGCCGAGAGGATTGTTGTTTCGCTAAAACAAATATTTTACTCCCGTGCAACTGTGCAGACTTATTTGCATATCTGTAGACTACATTCATGAATTTTTGACCAGTGCTATCGGCGAAACTGCTGTAATTATTAAGTGATAAACAGACGGTTGAAAGAGAGTGTTTCCAGAATTTATTTCGATAAGACGATTTGGCGCATGTTCGTGGAACTTCGCATGGTTGTTTCTATAGTATATCTAAAAGTATTTTTCGAACTTGTTATTACGTAAAGCATGGGAATTATTCGTCGAAGAAGAAGAGAGGAAAAGAAAAGTTTCTCGTGAATGTTGGCTAGGCGTACCTGAATAATATTCAATTGGAGGGTAAGATAAGAAAGGAAATGATAAAAAATATACTGGACAGATCCCTCAGGCGGGTTATTTCTATAAAAAAAGAAGCAACTTTGCTAGGACGGTTGCGGAAAAAGCAGCGAACGTTCGCGTAAGGCCGCAGCCCGAGAAAAAGTTTCGAATCGATAGAGGCGGAGGGGAGAGAATCCCTTTATCGGATTTAAAAAATTCAAAGCAGAAAGCAATGGAAAGCAACGGTGGTCATACCCACAGCCATAAATCCCGAAAGTTCTGGGACGATTGTGTTGGGAACGGGACGTCGAAAACAAGCATCGTCGCGTCGAGTGCTGACCTTTCCAGTAAGAATGGCATTAGGACAGAAAGTTCGAGGGTCCGAAGGCTTCCTATTAGCCGCGATCGTCTGCGAAGGGAGCGTCGGTGAACGGGTGCGGGCGCGGGCGCCGCCGCCGCGCCGGTTCGTTGCGATCGTCCTTCAACTCCGGCAGAGAAACGAACGAACGAACGGAGTTCATGATTTCAGCCCCCGCTCCCGCCCCTTTCGCCGGTCGCGTCCCCTTTTTTCTGCCCCTGCGTCCTTTCCCCATCGACGTATATTATGATCTTGTCCAGAGGCAGACGGTCTACAGACTTAACGATCGATAGAGCCTTCCTCATTCCCTCTCTGGGGGCTATCGGCTGGCCTGCCCCTCCAAGAGGAACGTCCCCCAACGTCCCCCAACGTCCCTCAACATCCCCCACCGTCCCGCGCCAGTTTACCTCGGCCCCCCACCACCTGACGCGCCGCAGCCCGGCCAATCGCTTGGCGCCAAGCCACCGCGGACCACCCCCACCCGCCGCAGACGCGAGTCGCGACAGTGGCGTCGACAAGCCTTTTAGAGGACCTCGGTCAATGTTAACCCCTCGCACCGGGTCGAATTTCAACCTGACGTACCCATCCGCGGAATTTCTGTACACCGACTACTCTTGCCATTCAATTAAGAAGACAAACAAGTATCGAAATATCAGAGAATTTATAAATTTGCGTGTCTGAATTCATCAGCGGGACACTTTGCATAATTTTGCAATACTTCTAGAACTAAATAGTAGTAGTTCAACGATCAGATGGTACCTGAGTATTTCGACAGTATTTCGATTATTTGATATACTGATTATATAGATTAATATTCTATTTTGTGGAAAGAGCCTGAATATTTATATGCAATTCCTCGAATTGTGTTAAGAATTGTGTTAATGATGCTGGCAAACAGTCCCACGAAGAAGAGCGAGAAGGAGAGTTCGATGATTGGTGACCGAACCCCAGACCTTTGGTGCAGCGGAAATCGGGGCCTAGGTCGGAAGTGTCACAGCTGTGTGCAGCGCATTTGCATCCGCAGATATCCAATATTTTCTCGGTTCAATCGCTGTACCAGATTTTTATGGGTCAAACATCTCTGACCTAATTCACCGGTGAAACTCGATGAAGAAGCTTCGGTGAAGAACCGTCGATGACCATTCTACGTGAAATCGAGTGACCCAGATCCAGGAATGATAAGAACTTGTATCCTCGCCTCTGGGAGATTCATTCTCGATTAATCGTCTTCATGAATTCCTTTGCAAATTCGAGTGTCCCACTTTCGATCTTGCTCCACCTCTAAAATTTCAAAACGATATATTTGCCTAGGAGGTTCGTCGCAAAAAATTCCGAAAAAACCGCTTCGCGTCGTAAGAGGAGGGGATGACATTCGGCGTCGCGATTCCAGGATTTCGGTTGGCAAAGTCGGTCGAGCGTGCCGACGCGACGCGACGCTCCGCGTCCAGGAGGAGCATGCACGTCCGGGTTTTATAGTGGTAGGTTGGAAGAGGATGGAGATCGAACGAACGAAGCAAAAGCACTCGGCGACACAGTGGCACCGGTGCAGTGGCCGAAATTTAGACCTGGCCCGCGGGGCGTCGCGATGCCTAGGACGCGGCCAACTGCTCTACCGTCGACAACGTTTATTGATCGACCCGATGCAAGCAAGCTGGGCCACAGCTGGCCGGGCTTACCAACCTCGTTGCAAATTCGCCCCGGCTCCGGCTCCGGCTCCGGCTCTGGCTCCGACCACGCCGCGCCGCGCCGTGCGCCGCACGCCGTACGCCGCGGCCTGTTTGATTTGCCGTGTTTCCATCCTCGGGAACGCTCGAGAGACTCTGTTAACTCTGTTTACGCCCGTCTCTCGCTGCGAGACCTATTTTCGAACCGCACCACGCCGACCGCTCGTGGAATCGTCGCCGATATCTCTATGCGACGCGTCGAACAGCAAATCTACTCAAAAATCCTTTAATAGTACTTGAGAATGGTATCTGATTTGTGCCTGAATAGTACCCGAGTGATAGTCGAATAGAACTATCCCGAATTCCCATGTTTGTTTAAAAGAGGTCTCTTATATCGGAAAATACAAGTACCTGAATAGGAATGAAAAGTTTAACCGCGCGACTATCAACCAGTCTAGTAACCAGACTAGTAACCACTAGACTGCGGATGTTTATGCAATTTTCAATTTTTGTAAATGAACTTTAAGAAAGTGGAATCAAGTAGATCTAGTAGTCACAAATAGTTCTAGTAATTGCATTGAACCCTTAATGCTGTAATCATAAAAAATGCTCTCATCAGGTGTTACATACTAGAAAATCCAGGTACTAAATTCAGTTACCTGGATAGCAGAATATCTAATAAATCTCCTATCTCACTTTGACGAGTGAACGGCTCGAACGCTCGGCACGTCGAGCTCTCGAGGATCGTTTAAAAGAAAGTTGATTACATTGACGCTGCAAGGTATTATTCAGCAAAGTTATGGCAACCCTTTCGCGGAGACGAGCTTCAGCCGTGATCATCGGTGAACTTCTAATTGCTCACGAGGCGTGAGACGGGAGGAAGACAGTTTTACGGAGTCCGGGAGGATCCTTTAACGAGAGGAATGTAAGTCGGCTGGCAAAGGCCAAAGCCAGTGTAAAAGGGGTGGTTATTGAGCGGTGTCTCCGCACAAAGCTCTCTCTCTCCTTCCCTCCCACTCTTTCTCTCTCTCTCTCTCTCTCTCTCTCTCTTTCTATCTATCTATCTTTCTCACTCACTCGCCTCGTACGCATACAGATCCGACTAAATCAATACGTACGACTGTCGACGTGCTTGCAAGCCACACGTCCGTATACTTATTGTTAGCTAGCGAGAGAGCTCGGAAAATTGTTCTGGCACTCCTTCGTGTTGCCAACCCTACGATTACTACTTGTTGGTCACTTCAACCCTTTATTCTTCAACCCTCAAAATTGACAAAATTGTCAGTTTCATTTCTTCATTGGTATGTTTAATTTGTTTTATTCCAGAACTGGTCGACAAATTTTGAGGATGTTCGCTTTATACGAAAACTCGAGGCAATTAGGGCCAGTGAAAGAATTCTGATTAATTAAGTAATCGAACGGTAGATTTGTTCGTGTGATTACAGTGGAATTGCAATAGCCTGCAAGTCATCTTCTGGTGAAATATGCGTGATTTTGGTTCTGTTCGGCCGACCGGGGGATTATGATCGACACATTCGCTTTGAGTAATGCTCGGACCACGGCTCTGGAGCCCCTGTCGCGGCGTTTTCGTCTCTTTTCTATGCCGTCACTCCATTATCTTTGCCTGTCTATCTGCCGGGCTCCACCTTTCTCCTCTCTTCTCCTAATCAGGCATCGCGGCTATATTTATACGGCCGAAGCATGGAAAGGTTCACGGAGGTTACCAGCCGACGGAGAGACGTAACAGATTACATATTCAATGATCCCTCTTTCCTCGAACATCCGAACAACTTAACCCTCAGGTGATCAACAAGCTTTCCACGGTTTTCCAATTTCTCCTCGAAATCTGCCCCTCGCGCTCGACCCAAAAATCCACCACCTTTAGGAATTCTTTAAAGCAACACTAGCCGACGCGTCAATTTCAAATTTTAATAATATTCAACATTTTTCTGTTCGAGTTTCGCGCGCACGTAGTTAAAACATCTGATGAAAGCAACGAAGTGGTTCGAGAATACAGAAACAAGGGAATTTCGATGCGAAAGTTTTCCAGTAGTATAGGCCAACACTGTCTGACCGCATGACCACCGCCACTGCATAGTTCGAAGGCCAATGGGGAAGTGGAAAGTGTGGGCTACTCGGGAAACGACTGCGAACGTTCACTGTCCGAGTTTCGAATTATTACTTTTAGAATCGCTCGCCACAACTAAGAAATCCAAAGAGAAATTATTGAAAATTTGTCAATATATTTCAATTTTTACGATTCGTTTGTTTTTACGACGAGGGGTAAAGTTGAAATGATAATTGCAGACTTTTGAACAATGTTTTCCATGTAACTGACACGATGATAATTAAATTTGATTCGAAACCGATATACAGGCTGTTCAAACTCTAACGTGTCCGCCAACTAATAAAATTATTTCCGTTATGTTTTCTGTTTCTCTCTTTTAGTTTCTAAAATTTTTTTCTGGAGGACATAAAAAATTGAATGTAACTTTGAAACGCCCTGTAGCTCACGAAACTTGCGTCCTCCGGTTCTCGGAACTTTCCGCGTATCTTCCCGTTCCCCGAAGCGAACGACGAATTTATCGAATGCGCCGGTTGTCGCAATTTGTTGGTTTAATTCGTCGGCTAATTTTCAACATGGACATTATTATTATTGTAGGGGGAACGGGTGGAAGAGAGGGAACACGATAAAGTTCTGTCCGGCGGACAACCGTTCGATTAATCGTTCGTCAGCAGAAACAAAGAAGCTTTCGGCTATCGATTGACCCCCCGACAGTCCACCACCGGAGTTGCTAACTTTGCTTATGAGGTTACAATGAACCCACCACCTAGCGAAGGTTAAGAGGGGGAATTGACCTTCTGAAACAATGGCGTCACTGCATGTGACATTAATCACCGTGAACGTTGTTTGAATGAAGCCATCGTGTACACTGTGTCCACGGTCTGCTTTGATCTTCGAGTGGCCGTTTCAACGGTCTGTTTGCCTGTCGAACGGACCACAAGGATCATCGGGTGCATCCTCGGAACTCATTTGCAGAGTCACCATTCAGCTATAAACCTTGTTCGATCTTTACTACAGACTTCTGTCAAATCATTAAAATTCTTGAAAGACTTATAGAATGAACTAAAAAAATCCCTTGAAACATGTTGCACCTACCACACACGTAGCAACAGTTAGAAATTGGCAACACTATCAATTTAATCATTAACGCGTTCGTTCTCAGTATTGAACATCCGGTATGCCAAGTGGTACCTTGAAAATTTTTCTTCCTACATCACGGCAAGCTGTTTCTCATGGGTTAGTAAATATCAGCTGGAAGGACGCGTGTGTTGGAACATCCTGTATAGTCGTAAATATACGTATTAAAAGGAACCGGGCGGAGGTCGAATGAAAATAAACGGAAAAGCGGTGGAAGGTTGCACGATTGCGTGCGGACAACTGACCAATTAAGGGTGGAACACTGAACGTTCACCTTCGATTCCTCCAACGATCATAAGCGAACCATCCTTGAGTTGCATAGGGTGCACTCTTCATTCCAGAATTTCTATTACGTTTCTTATCGAATGCGATAGGAGCAGACTAAAATGATCAAGACAGTGCGAGCGCGAGAAAATGCAACGCAGTAGCTCTGCAAGTTCTAGCAAACCAGCAACCCAACAAGACTTTCCAGACTGCACCGTGTTGCAGCTATTTTTATTTTCCAAAGATATTTTTATTTCGCGCGCAGAAGTTCTTTCGTATTTCGTTCAAGTTGAACAGAGGAACGCTCAGTCGAACCGAGCAGAAGCGGATCTGCGAGAAATTCTCTGAAGAGGAAAAAATCGCAGCAGTGCAGCTTTGCAAAGTTGGCCAGAGCAGCAGCGTTGGCGAGAGAGCTCGATAGTGCTGGTGCTGGTGTATAAAGACGCAACGGGCGTCATCGTACGAAATGTCAGGGTTGAATCGCTGGTAATAACCCGGTTCTTTAACCGTGCTACTATGCAGATTCACGAGGCACGTACGGGGAAACACGGTGGCGACCCTGTTATCGACGTCGTTAACGACCGAGCCGCTGAGAGAATCCGATGGCCAGACCAGCCTCGGGAAACGTATCGATCCCTGGGCACACACACCGGCCGGTTCGTTCGATGCCTCGGGAAACGTGAATAGCCCGACGACCGTATACCGTGAGAAACGTCGCTAAGGACGCCGACATGGATCGGGTCGATGATAAAGACCTTGCCTCCGCGTCCGCTCCTTGCCAAACCAAGTCGTTTGCCACTTTGTGCAACACGATGACGCGCGGACCTCTCCTCTACACTCTATGCACTGTCCAGAGAACGATGCTGTCTCTTGCTATCTACCCTGCTAGCTGCCCGATATCGACAGATCACTGCTGTCCAGAAAAGAAAGTGGTTCTACACTACAGTTACCGATGCCTTTAACACATTCTTAACCAGATATTCTCCTTCCCAGGAGTGCAACGATGCTACGAGCTTTTTCAAAAATCATTTTTACGATCACGAGACGTAATTTGCATTAACAATATTCTCATGCTTCCGGCACACTGATCAATTATTATTTTGGTAAACCTTGCGTTTAGGGGAGGCAGCTCCGATGACCTTGACCTTGACATATGTTGTCAAGGACAACATTCTGAACAACTTTTGCCATTACAACTACCCGGTGCTCGGTTTTAGTTTTCGACATAATTGCAAAAAATTATTGCTACTACTATATTGAATTTTCCGTATTGTAGAACGCTCCGTGGCAATGTAAGGCAGCTCCGGCGCGGCGTTTGTTTACTTTTTTTTGTAAATACGTTGTGGGGATGACAGAAACCAGGGTCTCACTCTATACATATATCATACTATACATATATCATACTATATAGAGTGAGACCCTGGTTTCTGTCATCCCTACAACGTGTTTACAAAAAAAAGTAAACAGACGCCGCTCCAGAGCTGCCTTACATTGCCACGGAGCATTCTAAAATACGGAAAATTCAATTTAGTACTAGCAATAGATTTTTGCAATTATGTCGAAAACTAAAACCGAGCACCGGGTAGTTGTAATGACAAAAGTTGTTCAGAATATTGTCCTTGACAACATATGTCAAGGTCAAGGTCATCGGAGCTGCCTCCCCTAAACGTAAGGTTTACCATTATTTTCAACACTATTTGCAAATTATCATAATAACTTTTTTTTCTCGACGTTTCGATCTTACTTTAAATCATTTTCCAGAAAAATAGAAGAATTGAGTCTGTAAATTATTGAACTTAATTATATTTTGTTGTGTGAAGTAAAAAATTGTATTTTTTTGTGCTAAGCAAGTAGGTAACAGTTTCCATTTTTCTTTGAATTAACACACAACAAAACATAATTAAATCTAATAATTTTAAATCTAAAGTAAGTTCGAAACGTCGAAAAAAAATTATTGTGGTCATTTGCAAACAGTGCTTAAAATAATAATTGATCGAACCAGTGCGCCGAAAGCATAAAAATATTGTTAGCAACAATCTACGATCGTCAATAAGGAAACATTTGTAAATTGCATTATTCTTGCAAATGATCATAACTAGAATTCCGCGGATCTTAATGCATTTATGGCTCATAAAAATGATCACAAATTGCCCGAGTATCTAATTCAACGGAATGTATAGAAATGCTATTATGTACAATGAAAATAGAATTTTATTTGTTACCGTTTTCTTAAAATGTATCCACGTAAATTGATAATTACATAAACATCAGCAGTGTAATCATCACCTTCTAACCAACCAAGACTTTTCAATAAAAAAAATTCATTCAACAATATATCAATTGTTTCTCAAGTCCCAGATTTTCTTGGAGTTCAACGATTTCATCGAGAATTCCGCACGTAATTTCGCGATGCAAGTCGCATAGACGGCTTAGTGCACATGTATACACAGTGTACTTCGCAGTCGCGCGCGCCATCAGAGATCCAGCACCTTGAACTTTTATCACGTGCACGAACGGCCGCGGCGCGCCGATAATAAGCGTGCGCGCGCGCGCGAGCGGCGGATTGTTTGCATAAGCGCGCGCGTAACCGAATACCAGGAAACAATGCATCGGCCGCGAAAATCGTGTTTCTGAGTCAACGATCCGGACGCCGAGTTTCTTGCACTCGATTTTACGCGTGTCCCGAAAGACTGAAACATGACGAAAATAATATCGAACACCGGTACCGGATACTTCTCCGCGTACGCCATTTTGTAAAACACTTGAGAACAGACGAACTGCTTCGGCAATTTACGAGGTTATCGTTCATCAAAGAGGAAGTGACAGTAAATGGTCTTGCGAAGACCGCCAGTTTGTTGTAAATCGTTATTCTGAAAAGCGATTTTTCCAAGGACATTATCGTTGAAAAATAATTTGAAGAAATGACATTTTCAGTTTATAGGGGTGTTCTCCTTTCCAAGATTGCAAGGATACAGGATGCGGCTTCTTGAGAGATGATGAAAGCGCATGAAATGGCCAGAATGTGAATAACACTGTATCCGAAATGAAAGAGAGCGATCGGATTGAATCAGCCGTCGGGATCGCAACCATCGAAAGGAAAGACGCGGAGAAATGGCAGAAGAGGAAACCCGCGGAGCGTAAAGTTGCAATGCCGACCGACTCGGCAGTTCAAGGCCTCCTCGGCCCCCTCCCAGTGTTTGTTTCCTATATTCATTCTATTTTCTGCGTTCCCTTCTCCTCGTAACCCACTCGTTTTTCCATTTCCCGTCTCCCTCTTTCTCCGTACGGTCTCGCTCCAGCCGATGAAACTCGCATTCAGATCTCCCGCCACAGCGATACCGTTGTCCCGCGCCGATCGTTGCCCCTCTTTCTTTCGCTGCAGCCGATAACCATGACACCATCCCACTCTACTCTCTTCATCTTGGTCCCACAGACTCCTCGTCCCCACTTTTCGCGATCTCCGTCTCGTTCTGCTAATGCGCTCTCTGTTCTACGTCTCTGAGCTTCTCTCCCCCCGTAGCGTCCCACGGATTACCGATTCTGTCTTCTTTCTTTAGCCTTGCCGTTTCCTGTTCGCTATAGAGTCCCCTCTCTTGGCCAGTCCCTCTCTCTTTCGTCTACCCCTAACCTCTCCGCAACTGCATTCATTTCTCTCTCTCTCTCTCTTTCCCCTCTATCGTCGTCTTTATTTCCTATTTGCGCTCACGTATTAAATTGTGCTGATTGATACGTTCTCATCGGTACGGGTTTTCTCCTCCCCCCGTACCGGCTCATTTTGCTTCGACCGACTAATCGATTCGACTGTTGTTTACTTCACCAAACAAGAGGGTGGTTGTTGTTTTGCTGGAGATTGGGGATTTTTAATTGGCCCGCGAGGTCGTGTAAATGTCTGCAATCCTTGCAGATTTCGGTCCAATTTGAAAAACCTCGTGACGTGCCCGCAACCCTATCCGCTGGCCGGTGCATGCTATTAAAGTCATCGGGTCACTGTTACTCGCTAGACCAGCCGGGCAACGAAGCCTGTTACATAACCTGCAAATCCCAGCCCCCGAAACTATGCAAACTGCACGCCGGACTGTGCGGACTGCCACGAGGTCGCTGCTGCGGTGCGAGTTGTATTCCACTGGCAGTAATGGTAATCAATACGCCGTGACGATTCCAGACGTTCATGGTGTGGCCATCATAACGAAAACAATATAATATTTGACAGCATCGTTATAGTTTATAACGTAACTTGCTATCTTCTAAACGTCTTTCCGATCCACTAATTTAAATATTAAAATCACTCAGATACAGCCTGTTCTACTTCATATTTTTATTTTTGCAACTACCACAAGCAAGAATAACTATCCCCATAAAGTTTTATTTACTAGATTGGCTCAATTGTAATGCATACTATGATACAAGCCAATTGGACATTATGTAACTGGACTTTTTATAACTCGTACAATAAAATCCGGGGATAATTTTGAATCTCCTAGGCAGATGATAGTTCCCTGCATTACCAGCAGTGCAACCGTTACGCCTCACCTCAATGACGTCACAGCCACTAATGCCCGAGTTACATAAACCCCCATTGCGTGCCTCGACCCTCTTTCTCTCTGTCATCCAGCCTTCCCCAATGACGGACAAGCATCTTGATGACGCTCTTGTCCTTTTGTTTTTGTCGCAAGGGTGACGTTAGAAACTGTCTAACCTAACCCTTGGCTGAACCTTCCCTCATTCAGATCCGCAAACTAACCTATAACCCGCAGACACAATTGGTGTGTAATGGATTCCGGCTTGGAAGGCAAACCAGCGTGAATTCCGATGGAGAAAAAGCGATCCCTCGCGTTTAAGATTGTCCTGGTGGCCGTGAAACCGGCCGCTCGATAAAGATAGCATTCCCGGGCTGCCGGTGCCCCCTCGCGGATGGGGTAAACGGGCGTCCGTAGCTTTAGAATACGAGTATCCCCTATGAAATGTAACTCAATATCATGGATAAAATTTTGGGAATTTTGAAAAAATCTGATTATCTGGATCTGATGGAAAATGTATGGAGCTGTTGGTTTTCTTCTGAAAAATTCTGGTTATTTAGAAATTTAGTAGCTATTGGATTTTGATTTTATGATTTGTGCCAGGGTGACTGTATACGTATAGTTTGTTGCTTGGAGCACCGGCCGACAATGTGCTCGTCTCGAGCTATAGCTCTCATTCATTAGGGCTAGACCGTATCCTTCCTCGAGACTCCTCCAAGTCTCTTAGCGGACGGAGAACTGTCTTACGGGCGTACTCCCTCTCTAATTAGATGTACAAATACCGGTTCCTACGAATTTACAGCTTGCGACGACTATAAACGTCCCACAGTGGATTAAAGGGGTACGCGGTTGCTATAGTCGCTATATCTGCAATCCCATTGTTTAAAATCTTAGAAAGGCGAGTGCAAGCCAACGCAATTAAATGATACAAAAATATTTTCAGCGTATCAAAATCTTGAAATTCATCAAATTCATCAAATTGAAGACGAAACTGTTTCAAAGAAGTCCATTATGTTTTTCATTTTTATTTTTTTTCTAATGAATTGGATAATCACGTAAACAAGTGTGGAAAAATGGTGTGCAATGAGATGCACTGTCGACGCGCTGGATCATTGAAAAATACAGGAAAAATAGCCTCCAGTCGAGAAGGTTAAATGGTGCGGCCTACAGTCATTTCACGTTAATTCGTGTCTCGATTTCAGGTTGGCTCACAGCCCTCGTAAACTTGCACCGTAATTACGAGGCAGAGCGATAAAGCAGGACTTAAAATACACGATGAACCATGACAAACCGTTGAACAGCACGAACTAGACGCGAGGCGGTGATTGCAATCGGATATTTCGCTCGGTGTTCAGACCACAAAATAACCATCGCGTTAAGAAACTGGATTCTCTACTGATTTATGCTTCATCTCAACTGGAGAAACCTCATTCCAGCCGTTGCGATCTTAATGTTCTAACAAAATCAATTTAGATAGTGTCGGGAAACTAGAATATAGTATTAGATGCAACGTACCAGTAATCAATTAGTGTTGTGTGTAATTGGTCGCTAAAAATAGTGGCAAGTATTATGTGCATTTCATCTAGACGATCATCTAAAGTCATTAATACTATTCATAAATATGTACCACTACACTTACATCGACACAATTAATTTACATACACGAAGTTTACCAAACAAATAAATTATAATACTGTAACAAATCTGAAAATTTTAATCGTGCAGAGTTCTCTATTATCTAGTATATGTAAAAACAATATATCTTCCGTGAACAATGTAAATATCTACTATAGACGTACTGTTTTATCTATTACCGGTCAAGAAGTATATTCTTGCCAAAAATACCGACACCACCGACCACCGACGAGATAATATTAAATTAATATGGTAATTTACCATACAAACATGACCGGAATTCTTATCCAGTAAAAAGATTTGAAATTGGCCAATTCTAAACACGCATAACATTTGAATGAGTAATATCCTAGGATTGAAACTTGGATTTTTGGCATAAGAAAGAGGCTAAAATTTCTGGTTTTCGGAGAAGCACACTGTCACCGACGAGATAACAGTATCTCGTCGGTGTCCTCGGTGATCTTCTGCACCGGCGAAATTCCGTCGGTAGCCTTCTGTTTCGCACTCCAGCAAAAATATATCCTAGAGGGCGTAAGAGAACACCGAAATATTCGAGTGACACGAATGTTTAATAAGAATGTTTATGAACAAATATGACTGAATGTCTGTGCCGACAAGCGCGAGTTGCGATGTTGCATTTAATTCACGATAGATGGAGAACTTGATCCAACTTCAAATTTTTCTACAGAAAATTATTTTGAATAAATCTTTCTTACATTAATTTCAACTAAATTAGAACTTGTTAAAATTCCTATTATCGCGATATTAATTACTGCGAAGCACAAACGTGACAAAAATAATATAAAAAATAACTGTTTCCGCCCGGGATCGAACCGGGGACCTTGTGCGTGTGAAGCACACGTGATAACCACTACACTACGGAAACATCACTGGTGACCGAGCTTTAAATCATTCTGAAAACGAAAATGCATGGTCTAATTATTTGTACGCGTCAATGAACAAATGTACGCAATTAATTCACAAATTGTGCATACACAAAGAAATTGATTGATGGCAGTATCGTGAGATTACAAACATAGTGTATATGGACATACGTTATTCTGCCTCTCAGCACCATTCACACGTCTAGCAAACGTTCAGCTCCATCAGAGGTATTGGAGATTCACATTTGAGTTCACGTTAAACATACATTTCCACAAACACGTCTTTCCACATAACTACATCTTACACGTTACAACTAATTCTATACTGATGTGAGATTACAAACATGTTCCATACAAATCTTATTCCGTCTCTCAAGATGATTCAAACGTGCTTCCACAACGAAATTGGCTTCCGCAGTGGCGTTATTCGTTCAAAGTCAAGTAAGCGTTCAATCTCATCAGAGATACTTACCGACATCACAAAATTCACATTGAAAACACATTTCCACGATCGTGTTTCTTCTAATAATTAAATCTTACGGGTTACAATGAACACAATGTATACATATTCGATCGAATAAACCGGGTTCGGCAGTTTGCTTGACTCGGGTAGTGGAGTCAAACAAATCGCACAACCCTTACAAAGTGAAGAAATCGAAGAAATTCGAAGCTGAACCAACTCGATCGTCAATAATCGCAACTAGTACTTCAAGTCGTATTTACGTTTCTAACCTAGTCCAGGAGCCATTGCCATTTGCGAGAGACGTCGGTAAATATTGCATCGAAGGTGGAACAGCGACGGTGGAGCTTGTAAAATATTGTTTGTTTACGTTTAGCAGGCTGCCACTTGTTGCGGCGTCTCGGTCACCGGGAGGAGAAAGGTGAAAAAGGCTTGGAAGCAGGTCGGGCTTATGGCAAGCATTTCCGTCAGGACGCCCGACAGTGTATTCACAGCGGGCAGATTAGGCGTGTGGCCTGCGCAACGTTATGGGCCGAGTGACGCAATCAAGCTGCGACAGTACGAAAGGGAAGCGCAAGAATAATGTACGAGAGGAGCAAAGAGTGAGGGCCAAGAAGAAACGACGCAACGAGGATTTAATTGACTTGCACTGCGGACTGCGCAAACCTGGAAAAGTATGACAACATCGTTGACATTTATTTTAGAAGAATTTGCGACTTTAACGAGCTGTCGAATTCGCGTTTTGTACAATAATAGCTTGACAGGTTTATTACGCGTGAACGAGTGTATCGACTGTGAACGCGTTGGGACGTAAATATGCCTTACTTCGCGCGTGCTAGTTTGAATTCTTGTATAAATACACTTGATTTAATAATTTCATTATGTATTGTTAATATTTTTACTTATTGGCGACGAAATGGGATTTTTACAGCGGAACCGGAAATCATCATACTGGAAGGGTAATTTTGTAAAGCTCCTGCACCGTTTCGCCGATATACGGGAAGAATATGTATACATTGAGCGATTTTTCTTCATCTCTATTCATCTTAGTTCTGGATCACTCACTTCAATAAAAATAATCTCTTCCAGGGCAAAGAGACGAAAACCGATGGCAAGTTGGGCAAGGCGCGAAATTCGAAAAAGATATCGAACCGAATTCTTCCGAGAGCCGTGAGTACCGAAAATATTTCAATCGATATCAATGTAAATTCGAATTTATTTAAATCGAGAACGAAACTAACTGTTGCGACAACCTAATCGAAATTATAAGTAACTGCGGAGAGACTGTACTATCTTGAATTTTTTATTACAGCTGTCTGGGATATACAAAAATGGCGCCATAGGCAAAGAAATACGAAGAGGTGAGTTTAAAAATTTTATGTTTAAGTGATTTCTCATCCTGCGAGAAATTTGAATGTTTCATATTGTTTATAGCGCAACCTCAGGTTCTTTTGGGCGATTCAAACAATGCCAGGTTAGAAGGGAATGTTCTAAAACTTCTCCACGGCTACAACACGAACGCGCAGTATGTAATTTGCAAGATAATTCAACATTCAATTGAAATAAATTTTCGAATTTTTCATAATCTTTTTAGGAGAATCGTGATCAACGATAATCGTGAACAGCCTAAGGATCTGCTTCTAGATCCCATTGCTAGTAACATTCTCCGCTCAACTGTACCAAGTGTGGATTCTGCGAGTCCAGTTTTGGGTAAAGTGGATGGGTAAGTCTCAGGTAAATGATGTATATAATATATTGCAATAAATTTATAGACATTATCATGTAATGTATGATGATAAATTTTATGATACATTATAATAAATTCATAAATTTTATATTATAATACGTTATGGTAGATGAATAAGTTCGATAGTCTACTAAATTAACAAATTTGTACTTCTTTTTAGAACCAAAGGACATGTCAGGGGCGAACAAGAAGGACACGTTGGTCCATCTAAGTGTCCCGACTTGTTTTCTTTAGTCCTGGAGAAAACAAAGATGGTACACGCTGAATCGCCCCAAGATTCTGCCATTAGGCGATACGAGGAACTGTGTGCCACCGTTCGTAGAGAATTCGAGGGGCTTAACCTTCCAAAAGAGTTAACAGCAGGTAATTTTCTTAGCATTGACTCTATTTCAGAAAATCTGAGAAGCAATTAATCTCGTTAAACGGCTAATAGATCCACTGTCATCTGTAAAGAAGAAGCTGAGAAGCGCCTACGCAGAGTCCTACCACAGCCAGTTTCTGAAAGACATGATCAAACGTGGTCAAATTTTGAATGAACGCGCAACCCCGAGCTGCCTCGGTAAAAGTCCCATTATCCCAGTAACGGTGTACAGTACTTCTGGTTACGGTGAATCCCCTGACCTAATCGCGGCAACAGTGGACACCACGGACCCCCATGACGTCTACAAAAAACCGATGAAACAGGTCGATTCTCAGGCGAATCGGTACTCGATTGGGCCATCGAATGCAATCCATCGCGAGAAACGGAAAGAAGTTCCCTTGCCGAATAAACTATTCGACGTTTCTTTGCTGAATGAACTCAGAGTTGACAAGGTAGAGTCCGAACGTAATGCACGCATCAGGGAGTGTTGCGAAAGTGAAAAACGTCTTGATTACGAAGTGGTTACTAGGATAGACGAGTCTGAAACGCAGAGGTACCGAAAATCACTTGAATTCTCAAGATCCGTGGCGGAGATGCTGAGGGAGTCGATGAACAAGAAGCAGTTAGTTAAACGCAAAAATCAACGCACTCAAACGACCAATTCCTTAAAAAATAGGATAAGAGGACAGCAGGCGAAGCGTAACCGGAAAGTCACGCATCAGGTGAATCCTAAAAACCTGAAGCACGTCCCAGCCATACTTCGGAGGTACAACAAGATCAGTCCGTACGATCCCCCAGCGGCGACAATAGAAACGCCGAAACCAAATGTTTTACTCACCCCGTTGCATTTCGAGATGGAAAACTCAAGGGACACTACGCGTATCGCTGGCGTCGATATCCTAAATGTACAGACCTGTCTGGTGGCCTCGCCCAGTCTACGGAAGGACCTTAGGAAGAACTCTGAAGGGGATCCTGAGTTTTCAGGGGTTAACAACGTTTTCGAGAAGAAGATCAAGAAGATTCCTAAGATCCAGAAGACATTGATGTTTACCAAGAAGGACTCTCGCAACAGTTGTCCGCATCTGAACGACTTGGTGGGTGAGAGGCCAGCGGATTCGAACGTCTGTCTGGCGAGGCAGGAGGCTTCCCAACATCAGGAGAAGTGTGGAGTCTGTCAGCGAGCTGCGTCCAGCTGTTACCAGTCCTTTTACTGTTCGGAAAACTCTTCTGATGCGAACGTCTGTCTGGTGAGGCAGAAGGCTCCCCATCAGCAGGAGAAGTGTGGAGACTGTAAGCGAGTTATGTCCAACTTTTACCAGTCCTTCTACCGCTCGGAAGACTCTTTTGATTCGAATTACTGTAGTCAAGAGCTGAAAGAGGTTAGCGTTCCTCAGGTGCGATCTCTGCAGGTGCAACGGGAGCCTGTTGCATGCGAGGAACTGTTTGTCGGGAAGCGACAGCACCCTGGCCAAAATCGTGCCGTCTGTTTCATGGCTATGGATAGGGGGAAGAAATTGAACGGAGTTCAAGATTGCGAGAAAGTCCTCCCAGACAAGGTCTATCGTCAGGATAACGTTGCTAATGTGGGTATACTAAAAGGTGTCCAGAACCTGAACATCTTGCCCATGGAAGATCAGAGAGCGAAGTGCGCCACTCAGTGTATGGCGAACACTGTGGTCCTGGAGGAACAACCAGTGAAGTACCTAGCGTTCGACAATGACTCCGAGACTCAGAGGATCCCCATCTACGTCCAGAGCAAGCAACGGCCCCCTCAGTTCACCTCTGTAGATAATCCAGAAACGAATCTGAAGGTTAATTACCGATTGATGTCCTGTCCACCGGAACCAACGCAGAAAATTTTGCTCCTGCCTTCACACGAGCAAAACAAGATGGTGTACGTAAAAGAGAAGAACATGAACAATCCTGCTGTTTCATACGAAATGGTTGATCAACCCAGGAAAATGTTCTTTTACCAACCGCGCAATCAATCGGACTTGCAGTACGACCAAAATTCGAATATCTGCGAGGTTCGAGTTTCGAAGCAAAATCTTGTGGAAATTGCGAATGCTACTGAATACGAAAATATCTCCGGGCTGCAGCATACGGAGTTTGGGACGAACATGAGGCATAGTTACACTAATTGGAAGGAGGTCCATCATCGACCGAGTCATGGTAAACATACACAAATTATTTGAAACATTTTGAAGAGTAGTTTTCTTGTGTAAATGATGATGAAAATATGTTCTTTCTCGGTTTTCTTGCAGAGCACACGATCGTCAAGGATACCTGCGCAGGGACTGTCTATTTTCAAAAATAACTAACTCTTGTATATTGTATTACACATATATTATTTTTGTTTTACTGCGATATTTTGCAACTCTTGGTTTCCGAACCAATCGCAGCTGTCGCACTTTATCGACCATTGTGCAATGGTCGATCCGCGGAAATTATTTATAAAGTGTACGAGAAAATGATAATTACAGATAAAGTGTTTTAAAAGAAATAGTATTAGTTTAATGTTTATACGTTCGATGTGACTAAAATGAACTACCGTTTTTTGTTATGTTTGTGAACGAATCAAGTGTCGAGTGTCGACTAAAGTTTCATTTGTACAATCTCCAGTATTAAAATTTAATTTCTAGGTAATCCAACGCTTTCCATTATGTATAACCATTTTCTGAAGGACAGTTCAAAAAATGAACGGAATGAAAAATTGAACGATTAACCACCGTGAAAATCTTTCAATGTTAAATTTCCCGCCTAATGAGGCAATGCACCGCGGCGTGGCGCCAATTTGCTGCTGTACGGTTCGAATTGTACAGCAGATAAGCTTGAAGAGGGAATAACAATACTTTAATCTCGTTTCTGATGCCGAGAAATAAAATTAATTACGATACAGAAAATAATGAGGCCATCGACGCATGGCAAATCGGATTATCGACACGGTAACGACGCGCAAAAGCAAACGAATAATTGCTGTACCATTTTAATCAAGCCGGAACAACAATTTTACAGAAGGCCGACGGAAAATTACTACGTTAATGTAGTTTACGTCTCGTTACACCGGAAACATCGATTTACTTCACGTCGCGCGACGATAATCATGATGCGTTACGGTTATGGACGCACGTTATCGCTTTCGATTGTTAGTTTTTCCAACTGCGGAAATTTATTTTACCGAAAACAAATTATCTGGTTGTTTCGGTAAATCTGGCGAGTGGGAGCAATAATTTTGACCAGAAATTGAAATTTACCGCATGGTATGGTATAAGCTGTTGCTAAAATATTTGCGAATCGAAAGTAATCTTTTGTAACACGAATTGTTAGAAAACTTTCTTTGTCGATTCTTGGACTGAATTTGACCAAAATTTTGAAATTATTGTTAAAACAATGAAGCTCGCGGTAAGAGGAAGTATGGGTAAGTAAGGGTTGAAACAAAATTTTACTTAACTCCTGGTGCCCAGAATCGGTGCAAAACATTTTTTTTTTTGCATAAACATCCGCTGTCTAGTAATAACAACTGAGCTAATATTTATTTGTGGAAAAGTTTATGAATAACGAACGCGAACGCAGAGGCGTAGGAAGCAGGTGAATATTTCGCAAGCGAAGGGCTCGCGTGACGAGGAGAAATTGTGGTTGTCTTTGGAAAGCCCTCGGACAATAGGAAAAATAGCGTCGAGAGCGACAGTGGCGCGTGCAACCTGGAAGAAAAATTATCAGCTTTCTCTCGGACGTGGAAATATTAAATTGTATTCCTATGGGCCCAGCAGTCGATGGGGTGGAATCGCGCAGCGGGGGTGAGGCAGAGGAGGGCCACGGGATCACTAACCAATATTTAATCAACTTTCCAGGAGAATATTATTCTCCGGACAAATCAAGGACATATGTATCAGACCGCTAAGGGGGGTTGACGTTTTCTCTGTATTGATATAAAAGACGAAACTCCGTTTACATGGGTGTACATACAAGAGAGAGAGAGAAAGCGCGCGCGCGCACCCTTATGTTTGTGCTCATTCCCATTGGCGTATATGCTGCCGTTCAATTTATCCGTCGTCTATCCCTACTAAAACTGTCCTGCATCAATCTACGTCGTCATTGGGCTCCAATGTTTTACGGGAATTTTCGTTTTGTTGGACTAGCTCGGAGAAACATTAGTATATTGAAATATTTACAACTATCGATGGTTTTGATTTTTTGAAAATTATATCGAACTCCACCAGGACTATCTATTCAGGACACATTTATTTAAAGCGCTAAATAAATTTAATACGCTAAAATAAGTGAATTTCATAAAGATGATTTTGTACCGAAGATTAAAACAATAATGTTGCAGGTAGAAAATGATTGTTGTAGTTTCAGGGTGAAGGTAAATCATAGTTTTGCACAGTGGCAGTATCGTGGAGATATTCGAGCGAGTTCGGAGCGATTCGCGTCCCCTTCGTTACAACGTCGAGGAATTATTGACGAGGCTACGCCATTGGGGAACTCGTTCCCGTGTGTTCCCAGTGTACACACACCACAGACGGTTTCGGTGTTGCACGGCACACCGCGTTCCTCGAACAGAAATTCTCCTGGGACGGGACACACGGGGAAGAGGGTCGAGAGAGCCCAGGACTGCTCTCATCGTGGCCCTTTCGTGAGAACAAGTGCGAAACAAGTGTCGCACAGGTTCCTGCCACCTATCCAAGGCCGGCCCCGTGTCAGCTTCGGACCATGTAATTTCTCTATCTGGAAAATAAATCATGTCTGCTGCTTTCTATCCCCTTTTAACCGACGTTCTCCGCGCCAATTGGTGTCTTCGGAAAACAGGATACTATTCATCAGATTTTCCGCTGGGAAAATTAACTGAGAGCCTTTCAACCTTGAAAACTGCCCCTTGTAAGCTCGTGACATTTTTATCAGTTAGTTTTATGCAATTTTATGAGATATCGTGCTCCTTAGAATTTTGTCTGTCGTGTTTTCAAGTAACGGTGACAATTGAATCAACCCCTGAAACAAGATATATCTAAATATCTAAACGGACAAACTTCTCAAATAAAGATGAAGAAACGCTATTTCCAGGCAGTTTTCTTTAACGAGACTTGACTTTTGCGTGTAATGAAATTCCGAGGCTAGTTCAAATCCGGCATGCTATAATTCAATTCGAAATCAGATTCATTTCGATTGACTTTTTGAAGACCGAGAATTTGATAGTGTAATGGCATTATGGTTTCTATAAATACGGATTTCTATTCGAAGTAACGGGATACAGGGTTTTCGGTGGTAGCTCGCTTGGAAATTCGGAAGCAGACTGAAATTGGACTCGCGTTTACATGAATGTTTAAACTGTTTTTGTGTCCTGAATCCCCTCTTAAAGTGGATCCTTCGAATTACTCATGCAAATTAATAATCCACAGATCGGGAACAATATTTCCGTTTATTTTCGGGCGAATAAAAATTTCGCTGTCTCTTAACAGCGTCAGTCATTTTTCCTTATGGCTCGTGCTATTTGTAGCATTCATCGACATCAGAAACATTTGCATAATGAATTCTATCAAAATTAGATGTATATCTTACATTTGTATCGCAAATAAGATAATCGATACGTAAACCAGACCAATCGAAATGTCCGGCAACAAAAAGTATCGTCACAAATCTAGCCACCAATATCTTAGGAATTAGAACCGTATCGATATCCTTAATCTTAAGGAACACCTTCGCATTATGTAGCTTGAAAAAACGTTTAAGAGGGGTCCGTAACTCGTTGATAAACCAGGCAACACCCCTTGTGGGTTTATCTTAAGCCTTAGACAGCTAGCCTCGAATCAAAATTGCCGTAAGCCCAGCAAAAGTGCATGGTCCATATCTAAACAGTTAAAAAGCAAGTTAGAGAAGCCATGATCAACCTGTTAAACCGTGACTGGTCGGCGGAGTAACGTGCCGCATCGGTCCCGCTTAATAATCATATTAATGCCGTCTGACATGGTCGTGTCAGGTCGTCGAGTCGGCTCCCATTGTAGCAGAGCGTCGTGATCAGCGCGCGAGCGTCGGCGTAAACACGGTCGAGGGTATAGCTGTGAACCCTCTCGTCGGAAGCGTGGTGTTCTGGTGTCCGGTCTTGTCGCGTAGCGTCCTGCCCCGGGATCGATCGTAAAATCGCGGCAGGTAGAGGGGCAGGCATCATCGAATGATAGCGTTCATTCGGTCTGATGGTTGTCGGGGGAGCTCGGCTGCCGGTGGTGGGGTTGACTAACGCGATAGTGGGGGACAGACTGTATGGGCGTGGCCAGTCGCGGCGTCTTTGACCGCGTGGGTGAGGCGGCGCCTAGCGAATCAGCGGTCAGATAGCGGCGCACCCCTCCCCCGGCGCCCAAGACTTCGCCACGCCCACACTCGCTGCACCCTCTCTCTCTCGGGTTATTGAATTAAGCTTATCATTTGATTTTGAGGAGACCCACCAGTCGGTCGTCTCGGGCTCTCTTAACCGGGCCGAAAAACTTCTTTCTATCCGCGGTATAATCGCAATAATTTGATATCGCTGATCCGATTACGCTGTCATAAGCCGCTATCGAGGCGGTGGCCGCCGCCACCCGTATACCCTGCACCATAGAATTACGCGACGCCGAGCGATCCGACGCCTTTGCCTCTTGCCTTGCCTTGCCTTACCTTGCCTTGCCTCTTACCCGGTCTCCTCTTCGGTGACGATTATCGCAGACCTAACCCAGACCCAGAAAAGAAACAACGCGTGTGCCGCCAGGGCCCGACGCCGCGGGCCCCGCCAGGCGGCACCTTGGCCACTTAAACGAAGCTAATAACGTCGCGACGCTGGACCAGTTATGCGATCATCGAAAACATCGGACAAGTTCGGCACCCATCTGGACTGCGCTTAGAGGAACTAGGAACTACAAGGGATAGGTGATTATTACTGGGCAATCGTCGGGGAGAAGGATCTCTCACCGCAAGAGACTCCGCAGGATCTGTTAAGGTTTCTTGGTGCATTACCTAGGTTTCAGTCTGCACCAGAAAATGGTCCAAGAGGATACCGAATGTAGAAGAGGATCTCTGGACACAGCAAACTGTAGGCGAGATAACTAGAGACAAGCTACCCGTTAGTGTATCAGCTGGGCCTCAATCTTCATCGCAAAGAGGACCAAGTCAGCGCAATAACAGTCTCGGAGGAATCGCAACGTAGGGGACTAGCCACGAAAGAGGATCTGTAGAAAGTACAGAACCTGGGATCGAGAATGTCTACCCGTCGCTAGCTACCGCTAACTATCCTATAGTGTATCACCTGATCAATCTTCGAGCTTGATCACTCTTCAAGCCCATCAAAACCAAGAAACTGGAGGACCAAGCTGAAAAGTTGAGGCTGAAGAATCTACTAGTGAGTGTACCACGGTCTACCTATAACCTAGTCCATGTTGTGCACCGTCGGATGAACAATCTAGGATCAAGACCAAGTGAACTGACCAACTCTACTAACTTTCTGAATCGATTAACCTAGACCCAGCTTGAAAGTCGACGGCTACAGGGTTCAAATGAGTCGGCCAGGTGACCTTGTGCAGGACTAATTATCGATAATTGACAGTGTCGAAAGTGAACGATGGATTACTCGTACTTGAATCAAGCGGCAGCCGCCGCGGCTGCTGGTTTCGAAGCGTCGAGCTGCGCTCTAGCCGCCAGTGAAATGCAATGTGGGTACGGGGACCTGAGCTCCTGCTCGCAGATGAGCCAGGCAGCGTATCGCTATACTGCCGCGCGGGCTGCCGGGTATCCGGGGAACACGGGTGCCGGTGGCACAGGGGCAACGGCGCCCCTGGGAGCACACCACACTGGCCACTCTCATGCCCACGCGCACCATGGGGCCCACGCAACGCCGTGCTCCGTGATGGCCGCCAGGTCCCAGGACGTGCACCGACACGCTATTTTCCCATCCGCCATTAATTTACAGAGTGAGTCCCCCTATTCTGTTCTTGGTTCGTTCGATCGCATGGTGTATTTTTCGATGAGAAATATGTCCCCCAGAACCTTGGATTTTTCTTCATTTCACTTGATACGCTGATCGTTCCACAGTAGTGCCATGTTTTGTTTTGTTTAATAGTTTTGCTAGTTGCTTTTTGGGAAGATTGTTTCCAGAATGATTTGCGATGTTGTTGATTCAAATGTTTGTTTGCTTGTTTCACTGCTGCTTTAGATTTCTTGATTTTTTGGTAGATGTTGGTTAACTCGAAGAATGTAGATTTTAGTTACATTTGTCGTGTTGGACCTGTAGCTGATTTTTCTAGTTAAATTATTGGAGTCGAGATGTTTTTCTATTCTTGGCAAAATTGTTTCGTTCAGTTTATAGTATTTACTGCTTGCTAACACAAATTCATAAGACTTACCAGGCTTTCTTTAGTGGTAAATATCGATAAAAGCAGAGAAACGTCTTCGAAAATATTTACGCATGAATTAGAAAAAGCATTTCACGTTTGAACAGCGTTTAATATCGCATCTACCTAAATGCTGAATTCGCTGAGTGCGGATGTTAATTATTAAATCATTCGTTGGCATTGAAAAATTAATTTTTCTGATGAAATATCGAGTGCTCCGAATTTGGCTGGAACATGCGAAATGCAGGGGAGGGTTTAAATCATCGATCACTGTCGTAAATTTTACATTTTCTATATTCGCCTGATAGAAACCTATCAAGTCGCGATGAAATCGTAATGTTCAATTTTGTATTCCACGCGAATTTGTCGACAGAACAACTTATTTTATAGGATTCTTATAATTGGTAGCTTGACAATCGTAATCGACTAATTTGAAAAAGATTAAACGTTTCACCTCTTGATTCTAGCAGGCAAGCAAAGTCGGAAATTGACTCATTTTCATTATTTCAACTTGATAAAACACTTTGGTATCATGGAAGTCTCATCACTGGTAACTCGACAGTCAACTTACGAGAATCGCCCAGAGGACCCTGTCGAATCATCCATCTCAAAAATAATCTACCTCGAGAAAACCTAAAACACTGCTATCTCAAGGAATTTCCCCTACGGTAAACTTCCGGGTAACGCGATCAAAGGCCTGTTTAAAAAGACTACATATTCATATATTTTTGACGTGACAATAAATGTACTCGTACATGTACACTTACCGACACATCAGACACATACATATGTATATGAATGTATACGGTAGTTTTGAAACTCGAATTTATAAAACCCGAATCAATTGTTATCCCTGAAAAAGTATCTACGGGGTTGGCAGGGTTTGTCGCGAGCGGAGGCGGGGCGAAGTAGATCGTCTTCCCCATCGAAAAAGATCGAGGGTGGTTCCTTCGTTTCTCCCAGGGGAAAGTTAGCAAGGGAACCGAAGTCGAGTCGTCTCCTTGCTGGATAACCTAGCCGCCGCTGTTTCCTCGAGAAACGACGACAAGATGGCACTGAAAATCAATGGATGTGTCTCGTCCTCCCTTTCCCTTCCTCCTCCTGCAACCCTCTACAATCCCCGTACAAAACCCCCCTCTTTGTCACTCTTTCCGTTGCTCATTTGCCCGTTCGCTTTCCCTCCTCCCTGACTCTCCTCTCTTCAACGATCGTTGCTATTCTCTTTATCCGTTCTAAACCGTACGCCACTCTTTCTCTCGCGCGCTTCCCATAACCACCCCCTCGACAACCCTCCTCTCGCAGTCACTCATTGCTATGGTTACGTTCCTCGGTGTACCGTCGCCTCACCTATATTCCATAATCTAGAAGCCCGATCGAGGTGCGACCGGTGCAATCCGACAGAGATTTTCGGTTTCCGGAATTCTCGAACAAAAAAAAACTATTGATCGTATGCAGCTGCTGTTTCTAATTGGTAATTACTGGACAGCGGTTCTTTAAGTAAAATAAAAATTCTTCAGCTGTGCCGCAACGAACCGGAGCGATACAGAAATTGGTGTTCTCTTTCAATGTGTTCGATAGATTGAGAATAATATGTATAAAAGTATTTTGGAATTCGTCTAATGTTTTCGATGTTTTAAATTACACCTATTACTCGCTAACGTGTTCCTCAAGCTTTTCTGTTTAGAATTGATGCCAGATTTTCCGAGATTGTTGATTAACGTTGCACGTTGGTTTCTAGGTGGACTAGGGTACAAAGCGTATTCCGGTCACGACGGTTTAGCGGAGAAGAGGAAACAGCGACGGATACGGACAACGTTCACCTCGGCCCAGCTGAAAGAGTTGGAACGTGCCTTCCAGGAAACTCATTATCCAGACATTTACACCAGGGAAGAGATCGCTATGAAGATCGACCTGACGGAAGCCAGGGTCCAGGTGAGTCCTCGATTGTCAATTCTTATTTATCAGATTCTTCGAATCCTGCAAATCCACCCCTGAACTCGAAAGACATTGTTCGTACACGGTATTAGCGATAGTCCGGTCTGAAAATTGTCGCGTACGTCAAGACTAACAGAATTTTCAGATAGAAACGCGACGATGCCTAACGAAATAACGCGTGGAGGAAAAAATTGTCAGCTTTGTTTCCGTCCTGTCGTGCGATGTCGCGATTAAGAAACGTTTAGCGGAAAAATAGCAGCATCAACGTGTCCGTAAGGAATGGCAGGCAGTTTCTTCGGTTAGGTTTTGTTCGGAGGACCTCCCTCCGGCGTCGGACAAAATGGAGGCTCGAGAAATGGAGGGACAGAGGCGATGGCGGAACAAGCGCTCCCTGTAATTCCATTACCGGGCCCCATTTTCGTTTTCACGGTTACCTGGAAGTCACGGCAGGTGATGGATTACGCCGTCTAATGCCTCTGACGGATTAACTTGAACTTCTTGCGCAGGAACGCGAGAGTATGAGAGATTCCGGGCAACACGTGAGAGACGCTCTTGTCCGATCGGACAACGGTAACTTATGATATTACCGAATCTGTGCTCCCTCGCAATCTTGCTTTCTCACGAATAGCCTGGCCCACTAATGTACTTAAAACAGAAATATCCATGGACGCCGCTAGAAATTCCTGTACCATTATTCATAATATTATTTACTAAATATGTATACGCCAGCAATTACAAGTTAAAAAAAATATATAACACTCTTGATGTTTCGGGAAATTTTACCTACAGATGACAAAACGGTATAACTTGTTTCGGGAAAACTATATGAAATTGACACGAGGGATGGACGACGGTTCGATAACTACATAGCAGTTCGATGAATGAAACGAAAAAACGTCCCCACGCGAGACAAATGAATTCAAGGTGAATGACTCTCCCTCCTTATGGTCGCGGTACCTCGAAAGTTCATGCATGGATGATGAATCGGTGGCTTCCGGCGACACACCGGAGGCAGGTGTCGCGTCTCGTCCTAAAAATAGTCGTCTTTCGATAGACAAGGAGCTGGTGTCGAGTCTCTCTCTTGATCCTTGTGGCAAGTCTCGTGTAATAATAATCGTAATTGCGAATCACAGCCGGTTATATTAATCCGGACTATAACGGCCGGTTAGTAGTAGACCGAGAGATTAAATTTATTGCGTCTTCGATATTCGCCGGACCGATTACACGCCGATAATCTGAATGAAAGTCGACAAGGAGCTGCCAGAGTCGCTGGATAATTTCGGAGTCATGTATTCTGCATTACTGGAACTCTGTTTCATTAACGCTGCTTTCATTGGCAGTTTAAGGGGGTAGCGTCGCACATTGGGGTATTTGGTCTTAAAAAGTGGAAAAAACTACTGTAGCGTTATTTATAGGCTCAAAGTTATAATATTATATATCGTTGGATTCGTCTTGAGATCAGCTACAATATTATGAAATCCAAAATATATTTTATTATTTAAAAAATCAAATTCACCTCATTTTTTTGAAAAAAAAATTTTTTTCCAACTTTCATATATTGAAATTTGTAGACGTCTGAATACTGTTCTTCTTTTGTTTGAAACATTTTTTTCTCAGATTAGCAAGAACCCATAAAAGACCGTGGCAATAGTGCAATATTTGCAGCCGTAACACGCGTAGTCGAACGTGCAGGCGTACGCGAAACGCTGCTAAACGCTTCATACTAAATAGGCTATAAAATTTGAATTCGGACATATTCGGATTTAAAATTTCTTGGCTTATAATCACGAATCTTTACCGAATGCAATGACACCAAAAAGAGCACTTAATCGTGCTTTATACTATAACAAAATTGCCAATAAAGTTTTGTAATTTTTAGAAAGCTTACAGAATGATTGGTAATATTCAAATATTAATAACTATACTAATTTAGATAATAACAAAATAAAATCTATGCGAACGTGCTCTGTATACCTACCTGAACAACTTTTGTAATACAAGAATTTACAGAATTTTCCTTCAAACACTTGAAAATCGCCAAAGAACAGACGCTGTCTTAGAGACTGTTTAAGAACGCCAAGCGCGCCTTAAAATCTCTCGACTTTCGATGAAGTTTACGACTTAACGTGTGTACAAATAGAAAAAACAATATTACAGCCTTATTCTTCAGACCCTTAACTACAACGCACAACAAAAATTTTATGCCATACGCAAAAATTTAGAGATCGAATTTTTTCCACTTTTTAAGGCCAAATACCCCACTGTACGTCGTTTCCAGAATCACAGAGATGACCTTTTTAGCGGTGAATATCTTTTTAACTTCTCACCCACTAAATTTCAAATTATATATACATTTATATCAAAACAGAATTGTCTCGTAAAACAGCTACACAAGACAATCCTGGTCCAACAACATTTCCCAAAGAACCTACAATCCCCCAGACTCCGAGGTCAGCCAAAGTCGCAGCTAATCACCTACTTGTCCAATTAATAGAGATCGTTCCACTACTTTCAAATTGAATCTAGATGGCAGCCCCTCAAACCACCACCAAGTGTTGATCCACCACCGTGAGCAACCGCCACTACTCTGTCCGACCCCCTCTAACCTGTCTCCCCATAGAACCCCCATGGAACACTGCGCCTTTATCCTGGACAGTGGATCCCATTGACGATGGGGCGCAGTCTGTCGCGTGGCGACACGTTTCACTTCCACTGAGTCACATGTCGTTCCGTATGAATTACAACTCCATTAACAGTCAGAGCAACCTGCGAGCATGCATAATGCCAGTGGATCAGCACCGGTGGCCAAGATGTTGATTTATAGGGGAGACTGTCTTCGAAGTGCGACGCTTATCGATTAAGTTCCTCCGCTCCGTAAACGACGGGAGATTTTCACGATTTTTTCATCTTGTAATTTTTCCATTTATTCTTGGTTTGGCTGGAGGATCAGAATTTCGAAAATTAGGGGTTGAAAATGATTATTGGGAGCTGAGAGTTCGAGGATCTGCAATTGTAATAAACGAAATTAGGGTTATTATAAAATGACAGTTTCACCAAATGATTAATTCCATCTAGCCATTATGTTTTAATGAAAACGGTAGAATTCGATAACGGAATGCGAGCACGTTCCGAGGCGTTTCGGTAGTGGACCTAGGGATACCTACGAGTTAGGGAAGATTCGATCTGACAAAGGACTACCCTCCTTCGTCAAGGTGAACCTCCTTGGAAATGGCGGTCGTCCCATGACGCCGCAAACTACTAGAAAATTGATAGTAACTTCGTGCTTAATTATCACGCGCGTGTGAGAATTTACATTTACGGCTTCGAGATGATCCCAAGCACACCTATCGTGCCGAAACTTTATCGTTCTTCTCGTAAAATTATACTCTTTCCGGTGAACGATCACGATCACTATGTCTCGGAACTTTTCTTTTGACAATTCTTGTTATACCTTTGGTATTTCGTAACGAAAAATCCGTCTACAACTGAAATTCATATATATATATATATATACAGGGTGTCCCAAAATTCGTGTAGTTCCCGGAAATGGGAGGTTCCTTGGGTCATTTGAAGCGACAAAAATGACGTCGGCGGCTTTGTTTAGGAGTTATTAACGAAAAACACGGACCAATCAGAATGCGGCTATAGCGCACGGAGTCCGACTCAGCGACAGGTCCCGCTTACCGTGGCGGCGCCATTGGCCGAGCCAGAATCAATCCGCTGTAGCCGCGCTCTGATTGGTCCGTGTTTTTCGTTAATAACTCCTAAACAAAGCCGCCGTCGTCATTTTGGTAAAGGAAAATGTTACTTCAAATGATCCAAGGAACCTCCCATTTCCGGTAATTAAACGAATTTTGGGACACCCTGTATATATATTTCGGGTTCCTTTGGAGAAGGACAGTTACGGAACGTCCAATTGCAGACAGGTTTAACAAAGGTGGTGCGTCGGGGAAAGGCGGGGGGTTCGCTAGGGCTGCAGGGATCGAGCAATTTAGAAACAGACAACCTTGGCGGAGACCCGGAAAATCAACACGAGAGCTTCTTTCTCCCGTTGGGATACGGTCGCACGAGCTGTCATGAGAAACGAGAGGTCAACTCTCGAAAGAGGAAAGGGGATGGTGGGGTGGAGGGGCGAGACTCGTCTGATGAAGGGTCGTCGTCCAGGGGGTTGGGGAAGGTTGAAAAGAAGAAAAACAGAGGCGAGGACTGTAGATGGAAGCGAAGCCGAGTGGAAAGAATCCGGAAATTGAAGGTGAAAATAAGGCATTGAAGCAGGAGAGGGAGGGGAGAGTGTTTTTAAAGTGCCTCTGGGGAGAAAATTTGTCAAGACTTTATCGGCGATGTTTATTCTGGACAATTGCGCGACGAGAGATGTACTTTTGAACGAGGTGTCGTTCAAATTGTTGTCGAATTTTCAAAATTTGTTGATAAATTACTGAAAAATAGACTGTTTAGATAGCGTGCCTGTCGGTAACATCTCGAAAGCGCATCTGAAACGCATCTGGGAGCGATTTGTGTTAATTTCTGTGGAGAATGCATTTTTAGGGGGTTGAAAGGAGTTCCGAGGTGGTAGGTGAAAAGAATAATACTTTTCGAGGGTATTATCGTGTAAATGCTGGCAACAGTAGTCGAAGAAAGTTCTCTGGGGCGTGAAAGCAAGCCGGCAATTGCTTCTGCAGGGGGTTGGTTCTGGATGTTTGCAGGCCGTGGCGGCGTCGTTCGCTGTTCACGGCGGATGATACCCAGCAGGACAGTTTTTAATCACCGTAAGTGGATCTACATAGAGTTCGCAATTACCAGGGCACACTCCGAGCATGGGCCCCTTGTGTATCAGCCCCGGCAGCGCCGAACACGAATGTTTTCCCCATTTCTACCCTTCGTGCGAGGCCACCGACGGCTCCAGCCCCTTCTTCCGACAGACTATCCTTCTCTTTCTTTCTCGTTCGATCCTGCTTTCTCTTTCTTCCTCTCCTCAGGTTCTCCGGGAAGTGTTATTGCCCATTCTGCAGCCCCTGTTTCCGAACTCTTCTTTATTTATCATTTATCTTTAAGCGTCGGAAACGCTCTTCCACTACCACCACTACCGCTGCCACTACCACACCACTACAGCGCACCCTACTTCTGCCTTCGGTCTTCTCCATTCTGCTTTTAATATTTATCGGTCTTCTTCTAAGAAGATATTCGATTTTTTAAACAAACAGTCTTTTCTATCTATATGGATCCCACGTAACGTGCAATTCTCTTTGAAAGAGAACAATATTTGTCAAGGGTAATATCGATGGTTAATATACGTATTAAAAAATACCCGTTTACATTATAATTCGATGCGCTCGTTCACGGTATTGATATATTGGAAATTATTAATAGGATACAGTCGGTTCGTCCAAAACACGAAACGATGAATAAAATACAGTTCATTGGACTAAATTATTATAGATCCAAAATGGCCGAAACGTCAATAACCTCCACGGCCCAAGCGTTATCAAATGAAAAACAATATTAAAGCACGAATTATGTAGCGTAGTTAATAAATTATATAGCGTGCTGAATTCTAGATAGCCTCGTGCATTATAAATGCGTAGAAATCTCTGATCCACATAGTTATTACATACAGCAGGAGGTACATAGGTATAATAAATAGAGCCGCTTTGGAACTAGGAGGACAGGAGAAAAGTTTGACGAGAAGTTGCGTGGGTCGTTTATTCGATAGTAACTTTTCTTCTCTAGGTGGAAACTGTGTTCAGAGATCTCAAGGTCATGTTTAGTTCTTCACGAGGAATTTCAAGAATAGGGAAAAATTCGATTTTTACTAGAAACTTTTAATCTCCAAAAGACTACATTTATTACGAACATAGACTCGGTTTCCGTCTAAGGATTAATAATATTTCGTTCTGATCCAATTCCATTCTGATCAATCATTCAGCAAAGATAACGAATAGATATGTCGGTGGCCAGCGAAACGGGATGGTAACTCATTGACAGTGTGCTGTCACGGTTGTGGTCAGATGCCAGAGAAAGGGAGTGAGAGAGAGAAAGAGAGAGAGAGAGTGAGAGTGGATACAGAGTTAATGAGATCCTGTCCGAACGATTTATTCATCGCGTCCGATGCATCTCTTAATCAAGATTTTGACTGCAGCACCACGCCGAACTTATTTGGCTAATTGAAGAAGGCGATCTTGCCAATGATGGCCGCCACGCCGCCCCATCCCATTCCCATTCCCATCCCACACCATACCATCCCAGGCTGTAATCCCATTACACCGCGTCTGATTTGATTGTCTTCGACGAATCCTTGATCGCCGCGAGCTTGTTCTTTTGCCTCGAGCTGCGCCCAGCCAACAGATAATCATTCAAATTGCACGAAACCGACGGTCTAGCGAGATCCATTTGGCCGACATCTTGAATTTTACGCGAGGTCGTTATTATTTCACCGCCAGAAACGTGTTTTTCAATATACATGCAGTGGGTGGTATGTATGTACAAAGTAAAAAAACTCAAGCTGTTGAGATTCAATTGCGAAAAAATTATTTGTTTTTGAAAGGTGTACGAATACTTCGTACAGTTCCACTGATAGCATAATTGATTGAACATAACGTTCCGACGGCCGCTGGACTTCATGCTCCATGGACTTTTATGTTCCTACGCCAAGGTTCCAATCAAAGAATTATCAAATTTTTCTGAAGAACGAACCGCGTAGACAACAAAACGATATTTCAGCAATATTTTCGCCTGGTTACTAGAGGGTTTATTTCTGTTGCGAGATCCACATGGCTGGCTGATCTAGAAAGCCCTAAGGGTGGGCTAACAATTGCGCGAAATCCTCTGTTAACCGGGCCAGAAGGAGGAAATCACGGCGAGTCACAATCGCAGGGGTTAATCGAACGAGTAAATACGCCGTGAACCCGATGTTCCTACCGCACCAGAATTCCTAATGTGCCGTCCATAAGCTCACGGGCTCACTTGGCGAAATGTTTACACCGACACCGAAAATATCCACCCCCTAGTTTGCCCCTCTTCAACCAGTAAAATGTGTAAATCCCAATTCATCAACCGCTTGTTTGCCTCATAACATCCCCCTGAGACTCGGATAGGAATTTCAGAAATGAAATATGTCAAGAATTCTGTTCTCTCAACAAGGATATTTAGAGTTTTTCAGAATTGAACAGTTTCTATAGTTATTATAGGAACTATAATTATCAAGAAACTATGGTTTCCGCCTATCCACTGAAATGCAAGGGTGAAAGCTGTAATTTCCAGAAAAGTTATCCTGGGGAGCAATTTCCATCAGCGTTCAGTCTGAAGTTCTAATCACGAGGGAAAGTTGCTCGGATTGCTCCGGATTACTTTTGCTCTCATCTCCTCGTGTAACACTGATTTCGATGCGTTAGGTGATTATTTTCATTGTCCCTCCACCCTTTCCCCTAAATAATTATCCAATCCACGTTTAGAGACACGAACCCATCTGTATAAAGTAAACTTGCAAAAACGTGGCTACACAATAATTTCACAAAAATGTGTTCGCAAAATGATTTCCCAAAAACCAACGTTTAGATTAATAAGAATCTTTCAACTGATCCTTCAATGGAAACATTTTTCTCTGATTCTTTGATGAAACGGTTCTACTAAAAGTCAATATGAAATGTTCCACTAAATAGTTAGGTGTTTCGGGTTTGATAAAATGGTGTGTCCGGGTAGAAATGCATAATATAGATACAACAAGATAGGGAATCCCGGGTGTTTAGTATGTGAGGGAAGCAAGTATAGCGAAGGCAACGCAACGGCGCGGATGAAGCTTCGGCTTAAATATTTATCCAAAACGAGGTGGACATCTGTCGGTGCGGCTCGTTGCATTTTATTTAGGCGTCGGTGTATTTATTTAACATTAACGCCGGCACGTAGCCTCCCTAATTCACGCCGTCGTCGTCGTCGTCCGTTCGGCAAACAACGGCACACATGCTACGGTCTCTTCGGGGTTTGGTCCGTGGCCAAATACGAATTATTAGTGTTGTCACTGGCGCGTACCCACCGGCTTCTGCGTGTGTTACGTTAGTTTTTGCTGGGCGAGATCGCGTAATTTTATTATACCGCGCCTGTAAATGGACAAAACGCAAATCCTTCGAAATACCTTCTTCCACCTAACTCCTGCGCTTGCAAAACCTGTTCTAATACAAATTCATGCAGTTGACTCTAAAAAATTGCTTCGAGATGAAAAAACATGATTAAACGTTGCTACAGCTTGCGCGAAGATGCTTTTATCGAGATCGAATGTTGCGAATCAATTGTTTTCGAGGGTTCGTTTAGAAAATGAAAAAAGAAATCAACCCTTCTGTAATGATGCAACAGCTTCGAAGTCGCCCGCACGGTTACTCGATTCTTCGCAGTCGATAAATAATTCAAAACACAGAACATCCGAAGCTAAGAGATCACAACGGCGTCCATTGACGCGTGATCGATGCATCGATAAAAATTAACCCGTCCGTCGATTCGAAAGACAAAAGTGGTAGCATTCGAACGCGCGGGGTGGAACGGGTGGGAGGGGTTGGTAGAGGATGTCGGACAGTTTTCGTCGACGAAATTCCTGGGGCAGAAGAGAGACAGAGAGCAGCAGGCAGCAGGCAGGAGCCAGGAGGTAGCAGGAGGCCGGTTGGTTCAGCAGCCCCGGCGACTGATAAAAATCCAATAGCGGTGTTTGCCGTCCGGAAAGGGCAATCACGTTCATCATGGTGTCCCGCGCGCCCCTGACTCTCTCTCTCTCTCTCTCTCTGAATCCACCCCTTTCCCCCTCTTCGGGTCTCTGGCTGCCACTCAGAGCTCGAACGTAGCCGCCCCTGGAAAATCTGGGGGTGGGATCCACGTGCACACACGTCCACGAGAGGGAACAAGGGATAGACGAGGAGAGACCCTACCAACGAAGATAAACTGTCATGGAAGGGGATAAAGAGAGACAGAGTGAGAGAGAGACTGTGTGTGTGTGTGTGTGTGCGTGTTTGTAGGAGAGAGGGGAATGTAACATGGGACAAGGGGAGAGGGTGGCTTTGCTGGTCAGATAAACGGTAAAGCAAATAAATCCGCTACTTTAACATGCAGGTCACCGCTGCTTTCCGTTTATTTTATTCGTTAAATATTTCATTTGGCCAACTAGAGCCAATTACGAGCGCTGCCTGACGAGCAGAGGGACCTGACGCGTCTCCTACCCTCTCTCGCTCTCTCTGTCTTTCCCTCTGTCGTTCTCCGCGTGTCTCTTTCTGTCTATGGCTTGCCCGTGAATCGATGGTGGAAATACGCGTTTTATGCGCTGGGTCTTTGACGATCATTGTTATTCAATTTGGTTGGGAGTGTTAAGAATTTCGCTGAGTTGCTAGCTGCACGGTACCGCCATGCTTGAAATTGTCTCGACAGTACCAACCCAACATCTCACAAACCTAATCACGTACGCTCTGTTCCAGGTATGGTTCCAGAACCGACGCGCCAAGTTCCGCAAGCAGGAGAGGCTGGCGCAACAGAAGTCTTCGTCGCAGAGCGGAATGGGGGTTGACAGCGGTGCTTCGAGCCCCGTTGCCAGCAACGTGAAGGCGGAAGGACGCTCGCCGAGAAGTCCTGCGACGCCGCCGGGCGGTTCGAACAGCGTTCTCTCGTCGAACGAGGTGAAACCGATCGCGAACCCAAACCTGGTGAACGTGAAGCACGCGACGGACCAGTCGGTAGACAACGGCTCGCCTAACACGCGGGGAAGCGGCGGCGGGGGCGGGGCTTGGGGTTCCTGCAGCCCCAGGCCCTTCTCCGCGGCATTGCCACCTTACCTGCTGGACCCGTTGCCCCTCAAGACCGCGAACCTGTATTAATCGCGATCCATTGCAACCGCGCCATCCCAAACGAGTCCTGTAAATAGAGAGTACCCAGCGCTTCGAACCGGAAACGCCGGGCTGTTCAGAGGACTGCTGTTGTTGGCTCTGCTCGAGGTCGTTTCTCAACGTTGTTATACTGTTTTCGTATGGTTAAGGGATATCTTCCAGAGAGCGAGGTTCGGTTGGGTTTAGCACTTCGCAATTCAATGTTGAGCGGGCCTCCATGTTTTCAGATTGAACGTTAACCATCAGGCTTCTTATAACAAGATCTAGATGTAACGCGATCTTCCAGAAACGCGGTTTTCGAAATTTTTATTGTCTAGAAAGAACGATAGTCCAAAGGCATGGGAGAGTGTTGAAAAGATTTTTGTGATATATTTTAAAATTCAGAAGTTTAAATATGAAGACGATATCGATAAAAGTGAAGTCGAAAATTGATAGTAAAATGGTATACGAAAGACATAGGGTCTTAGGAATATTGGTTGACAATTTTGAAACGATCTCGACGCGACAATTGAGCCGGTTTCCGCAAGAAGGAGATGCAGATACTCACGTACCGTCCTACATTCCCCTAAATCGATCATCGTCAGAGAACCTAGCTGATAAGCCCGCGTCGACCGAGTCGAAGGGGTCGAACGATCGTTTCTTGTTTTACAGGGATCGAAAGAAACAGTTGACCTTCAGTTTTCAAGCAATTCTGTTCGAATCTACGATTTTTGGGAAGAACCATCATGCCCCTTAGGAACCCCATCAAAAAGTGTTTTCGTGGAACAGGTATTTTTGAATCTGTACAATAAAAGTTCCATGGAAACAAATTATTATTATATAAAGAAGAATAATCACACTAAACGTACATTAAATATTCTGAAAAATTTTAATTATGACTTATTTATTTCTTATTGTGTATATATTCTTGCAAAACTATTAATCGAATGTTTAACATTTGTTACAATGATCGAGAACTTTTTTTAGAATTGATAAACAAAATATCTGTTCCTGTTATAGAGTATCATTTTGGATCTGACGATTATCAAAAAAAAAAATCCCATAAGTCTTTCGATCCCTGCTGTTTTCGTCGCGCGAAGAGATGAGCGAAAGTATTCGATGTAAAGTAGCGTTAACTATGATCCAACGAAATAGAGAATGTATATTCGGTGTTTGAAGTTCAGACGTCCCTCGATCGACCACGCCATTTCTCGTTTAATGCTAAACCTACCACGCATTCAAAATAATTGCAAAATTCAATTTATTTCAATTGAGGAACAATCTCGGAGCCTACGTAAAATTGAATTCTCATTGAAATTGTCTTCAACCCTTGTACGACGAATCGTAGCGTAGTGGTGGGTTTAATGTCGAGGCGAACCCTAGGTTCCCGTCGGTGTCGATCGAAGTGGCGCGGTCGGCGCTTGTACAGTTGTTGCTACAAATATAGGGGATTAGTGTTTTACACCGTAATCAGTATCGAAACGAGCCCGGAGATCGTGGGAACCAGAGTGTAGCTCCGTCTGTATCATTGCCGTTTCTAATATAGTGGGTGGAACAGTGTAAAAACAATTTTCCCGAGACTCAACAGCGCGACACCCTAAATCAGACAGACGCAAGCTCCTCGAATCGATTTTAAATCTACCACCTGAACGGTGTTTCGGTTCAGTTGTGAAGTGAGGGATTCTTCGGGGAGAAAGTGTGGTGCTACGAGGAAAAACGCTGACCATAACTGCAGATTTAGCAGTCTAGTGTCGATGGGCAGCGAAGTGATTTTTCTGTATGTTCTTGTACACGAGTGCTAGAGACCGATTTTTACGGTAAAACAATAAAATGACCTGTTTGAAGACGGTGTGTTGCTTGCGAGGTTGTAATTAGGTGTCCGAAGTTTGTGTCGTTTGTTCCACCAAGTATACATTCGCAGAACTATGCGTTAGCGTGTAAGGTTTACTAAGGTCCATTCGTAAGTAGAGTATGTTAGTCTTGTCCCCTGCTGGAGGACTAGCGATAGGTCTGCGCTCGAGTACGAACATCCAACCTAATAATGGACCAACAACGGACAAAGCCCCCTTGTTTGACGATGCTTGTTAAAGTTTGAAATCGAAAATCACGCGAAGACCCATCGCTAGTTCGATGGACGGGAACGCAACGGCGAGAAACGAGTGGCGGCGAGTGTCGAAGGAAACTGATCGCGGTTAGGCGACTCTGTCGGTCGGGAGTGTCAGATCTTTAAGTAATCGCGCGTGTCATCGGGTGTCGAATCAACAGCCTGTTCGGGATCTTAGATATCGAAATGGCATTTATTTTACAGAACAGATATCGGGTCTACGATTAAAATCAATGTTTATGCAATGTTCACATGTCGAGTCCTGTGCTCAGGGCGGCTACTTAAAGATTAACAGACGCTGCGTCTCCGCGGCAGTTGGACCGTCCACTTCCGGTTCAAGAGTCTCCCCGAGTGTCGAACGAATCGAGTTTCTCCTGTCGTCGTCTGCTATCACTATCTTTCTCTCTCACTCACTCATTCTATTCCCAACTTTCCACCCCCCTCTCTTTCTCTCACGCTTTCTCGATATTCGAACTATTTTTATAGTAAATGCTTCGGGGCCCGTAGCCACAAGATTCCGAGGCTTCGTTCGACACGATGACTTTTTCTTCGACGCGTCCGCGACAAATGGAATGTCGAGTGCCGTCGAGAGAGAAACGAAAACAAAGTAAAAATAAAAATCGGAAAGAAAAGTGAACAGTGAAAAAACGATGTGTCGTCGGCTTCCCCTTCTCGCGAGAGAAGAAAAAAAATGGTACCAGGTCTCTCCCCCATTTTATTTCGAAATATACATTTATTGAAAATAATCGTTCTCGCATTTCTGATGTTCTTTTTTACTCATATATATCTGTCGTCAACATATCTCACTCTCTCTCTCTCTCTCTCTCTCTTTCTCTCTCTCTCTCTCACTCTCTCTCTTTCTCTCTCTCTCTCTCTCACTCGTCTCAACGATCGTCGTGCATGGATATTACAAGATCGTTGCTCCTGATTACGGTCCAGGTAGACGCGGATTTACCCTTTGTACTATGTCGCTCGCATGCTCGTAGTTAGGGATGGGACCCGCGGTCTCGTCGTTCGTTTTTCGTTCACCGGAGAACCCTCTGTTCGCGAGAAAACACCGAGTTTCCCAATCGAGTTTACTTTAAAAAAAAAAGAAAAGAAAGAAAGATTCTCGGCGAACGGAAATTTTACAAAAATCCTATCAATTGTCCTGGAGGGTACACGTTTCTTCGTGTTCCTCGTTAATTTACAATCCTATAAATGCAAGAATTACTCTAAAATAATCGAGTGTCTCGGTCGGACGTTTAAATTTCGCTTGCCGGTGCTCGGAGTCGTTTAAAATTTCGCGAGTCCCATCGCTACTCGTGATCAATCTCGTGACGACGCTCGTAGTTTCCCCTCCGCGTGAGACACTGCTACGTCTCAGCATGGAGGGGAGAGCCGAGCGTCGGTCAGCCTCGAAATTTCGCCATACAAAAGTAATAAAAGTTAGCGTGATCGTGCATAAGTCGCGTTCGTTTAAGAATCGCTGAAATGAATCGGTGCGTTGGTCGTTCGTGCGCTACGTCGTCGAAGGGATCAACCTTGCGATCCCCGGTGTCCGATGCCGATCCGATCGCGAGTACGTTTGTTTGGTGCTCGTTGCGATCGGATCGGCGTGTATGGTCGTCGGATAAAAATATATAGATCGAGATGAACATTTTGATTTCTTCATGGAGCAGCGTAGTTTCTTTTCGTCACTTGTCGGAGTTAGTCGAGTAGTCAGGCGCCTATACATATACATACTTACGACAGGCAGATGAACGAACCAACACGGTCGTCGACGTCCAAGACCTCGGAAGGTTTTTCACGTTGACGGTCTCGTTGAGTTCGTCCATTCGCTTGCTGGTTACTTGAATAGATTTATATTTATATTATATTTATATATATATATATATAGATATGAGACTGTGTTCGAGCATCTCGTTATGGCTGTCGAGATATTAGGCCATCGTCAGGGTGCCCGCGCCCATGCCGAAGCCCACGCCTTTGGGACCGAAATTCCTACTGTAACAGCCGCGACAGTAGATATCGCCGTCTGGGCCGTCGTTCAAGTTCGTCGAGTCTAACGAACGATGACACGCGCCGCAGCTGAAGCAACGTTTATGCCATACGCGGTTCTTCGAGATCATCTGTTCGGCGGCGTACACCGGGTAGCCGCAACGCGCGCACCCGTGACCATCGTCCCGTTTCTGGCCGACCTGTGGCTTGGAATCGATGCTAAAACAAAAGGCAAAAGTTACTCAGGTTCCTTAGAATTGAGTAGGTCGGGTAGCCTGTGCAGGGACTGATCAGCTAGCTTGAGCAGCTGGGTTAGATGGACAAACAGATTGGGCACGTTGGACAGAGCTAACTTGTCAAGATTGACTGGAAACTTACTACGATGGAGCCTGATCGCCATTCGTCGAAACGAGAGTCGGGGTGTGACCGAATCCAAATCCTTTAGGTCCAAAGAGTTTGCTATAGCAGGATCGGCAGTGAATTTCCTTGTCGGGTCCGTCGCAGGCTAGCATAGAGTCCAATGGTCGGTGGCACTCGCAACAGTTGAAGCATTTCTTGTGCCACATAGTGCCTTTGGCGAGTTGTTGTTCAGCGGCGAACACCATGCCACCGCAACGCGGGCAACCCTGACCGGCTGGCGCCTTGATAGAGGTCGTGTCTGGATTATAGAATGGTCGACTGGCCGAAATTTCTTCCTCCCTGAACAAGAAAGTACTTTGTCAAGGTACCGGTACACTTGCGACCTTGCGGGGTCTGAGGATTCTTCGTATTTCAAGCTTGGTTATCCTAAGGTATCCTATCTTTGGCATATCAGGCTACTTAGGGTACTCTATTCAGTTTTCGCAACCTTTAAGGCTACGCGAGCCAATAGAAGGGGAAGAGGGGTAACTCACGTTAGGCCGTCGGTCTGTAAGAATCCAGAGCCACATGCGAATCCGTATCCGTGCGGTCCCCATTTCTTTCCGTAGCAGGTCTTGCAGTAGACATCTTTGTCGGGTCCGTCGCAGGCGATGATGGAGTCGAGAGTTTTGGTGCAGTCGTGACACTTGTAGCACTTCCTGTGCCATTCACGACCCTTTGCCAACACCTGCTCTGCGGCGAAGACTACGCCACCGCAACGTGGACAACCCTTGCCAGGTGGTGCCTTGATCGCGGCAGTGTCAGCGACAGTAGTACGAGGCGCAGCATCGCTGCGTGTACAAATTTCAACAATATCAATACCGTACCTTCCCTCGCCAAGCAAAACACACCGTTCGCCAAAATTTCTCAATCGACGAAATCAAAAATCAATCTACATGTATAGAACCACCCTCTTATTAATTACACTCCCGGTAGAAGCGTGAGCGTTCGACTCTCGTTCGAAATGTTCAAATAAAAATGTTGGAGGGCGTAAAACATGATCTTCATCTCGCAGTTTCTACAATCTACGATCGAATGGTCGGAATGATTTTCAGAAAAGTGTAATTTGAAAAATGTTATACTCTTGGCTAATGGTGTGTCGAAAATCAAGTCGCGAAAGTGAGAGTCTTGTTAATTTCAGTGTTCGACCCTTCGGCTTTAACTTCCTTTAACTTCGTCTCACTGACGCGACTCGCACTTGTACATTGTACATAGAAAAAAGAAAGCATGCAAATGCGAAATCGACCGATACTGATTGGCAATTAGCATGCGGGGGGTTGAGGACGGATGCTTAATGAAAACCGCGGAGCGTCGGAAGGAACCAGCAACGGAAGTTGATCGTTCATAAATAATGCATCCCAATTCAATAATTTCTATTCCGCGGGTGAATATATATTTTCAGCGTAAATTAACTTCGGGGAATGCCAATCGGGAAGACGGTTATTCACTGTTTATTCGTGAAACACGCGCACACGCACACTTGACCGCTCGACGATTAAACTGTCAAGCGTTGAAATGTAATCATGAAAGTTCTGTACACGTTTCCATTTTTGTTGCGGGGAACTGTACTTGACAGTTCTTACCAGCCGAGCGGCGCGAAAATTGAAAACGATGAAGGTGAGTAACAGCGCAAAGCGTTAAGGCGTCGAGTCGTGTGTATTGTGGGCATGTGCACACACGCATACTGCTCTTTAGAGACACGTGCACACGTTCGTTCTTTCATTCTGCTGGCCGGCTTTTCTTCGACTTGAATTTTCATTGAAATTCTTGGAAATATTCTGACAATACATCGCCGGCTGAATACAAGAACTAGGTAACATAGAATCCCTTATTTTAGACCTTTTTTGCAAAAAAAAAATAAACAGAAGTTGCCTAGCTTTTACATTATAAATATTAAACTAAATTATGATTCACTAGATGTCGTTGATTACTTTGATAGGTTACCCAATATATATTTTTACATTAAATTCTACTTGATTTCTTCTTTAATACGAAGTAGATAACTGAAAATGTCGAAATTTCAAGTTACCTAGTTCTTACATTCAGGCGGCGATATTAACAAAATTCGTCTATGCAGTGAGACGTCCGAAATTGTTCGGATTGCTGAATTTGTTGAGACGGAAGCAAACTCGCACACACGCAGACAGACAGACAGATGGACTGGCGAAAGTGGAATAGCATAAACTATAGGGGGGCGCGTACCCCTCGTCCTCAATATCGCACTGCAGCCCGATCCACATAACCCCAGCGTGGCCAATACCTCGCGGACCGAATTTCTTCGGATAGCAAGCTGTTAAGCAGACAAGCGCATCATATATAGTGAGAGTGTAGAAGCCGAGGCGGGATTTCTCTCGTGTGTTCCCGTCTCAGTCTCGGCTCTGAAAACCCACCCATTGGCGTAGCAGTCGCTTTGTAGGGCGCCACCACCCTGGCCGTAGCCATAACCCTTCGGTCCGAATCTCTTTCCGTAGCATACTGCAGAGAATATCGGTTAAAGGTATCTGGTGTGGTTGGTAAACGTTGCTGCGTCATCGGGCTGTCACGTGACCTGACGTGTTCCAGATCTAATCGGACCCACAATATTGTTTCTAGCTCGAAAATAGAATTTAGAAAATTCTATTTTGTATCCTGTTAATTCAATTGATTCTATTCATTGACTATTTTATATTCTATTAACGGAATTCTAAGAGGACACGTGGCTAGACTTGAAATTCAAAGTGTACACGGTTCGAGTCGAGTCGATTGAACAGGAACTGGCACCGCGTTGCTGCTACAGTAATTGGAGCACGCCAGTCGCGTGACGGCCGGTCCTCGTGTAATCGGTGGCGTTCCCTCACCTTTGCAGTAGATGTCCTTGTCAGGACCTTCGCAACAGTTGACGGAATCTAATCTCTTGGAGCAGTTGGCACACTTAAAGCATTCCCTGTGCCATTGCTGCGTGGGAGACAAAGGGAGAACCGGTGTTAGTCACGAAAAGTAGGTTCTCTTATACGAGTCTTACGTTCTATTACACACGGTTATTCCCGATCGTCAATTAATCTTCGCGAACCGTAAACGTAAATAATCCACCGAATCGATCTTCTGGAAAACTTATACACAGCTTCTCCATAAAAAGAATTTCGCATAAAATAATCCGATGGTAATAGAACCGACATAATAGACAAGACAAAAGTAACTCTGGACTAAGAAGGGACAAAGACCTCTCCTCTCAGGTTCCTCCGTGTAACTACAGAACACTTTGCGCCAGTCTGTGTGAATAAAAGTCAACCAATGGACACGGGTACACGGGGTGCAAGTAGTGTGATATGATTAATTTTTCAAGGGCTCTCGTTATTCGGACGAACGAATAGTAAAAAACGAAGTATAATATGTTGTTTGACAAAGGGGGTTGTACACGTGGACGATTTACATTCTGTTGGATTTCGATAAGATACCTCGACAATATATCTCGCGATCAGGACCATCGCAATGAAGCGTCGAGTCCAGAGACCGTTGACAGACTTTGCACTTGTAGCATTGCTTATGGTAAGCCTAATCACAAGAAGCAGGAATAACCATGATGCGCCCGGAGACAGGCGATGTATTCTCGTGGGCAGGTTATGGTGCCGCGGACAATTTTTATCTATTGTAATTTCTATTAAAATTTTATCATTCAATTTATCATTCAGCTAATAGAAGATAATAATTTAAAGAATTTTTAGGGTGACCACTGTGACCAGATATCACGAGTTTTTGGCTTGATGGGGGACTCGATAAATTTTCGGTGACTTGGTTGGTACGCGGTTTCATCGGAAGATTGTTCGACGATTTGCCAATTAACGAGTTCATTGGACGATCATCAGCTCTCCGTGGATCGACCGAAGGGATTTATGTGTCCACTAAATTCGGTTATTTTGGGTCTTGTTTGGTAGAACAATGTATCTGTCGGTAACTAATGGCGATCGTTAAATAATTCAGAGCGCGTTTCGAAGCTAACGAGATGGAAGACAGATTTCAGGCAGCAGCGGAGAGACCGAGTCCATTGTTCGTAGCCGAAAATAAACGGACTCGTTGTTGCACTCGAGAGAGGAAGTTGGCTCGTCCCGCAGACAGTGGAATAGTCCGTCGATGCACAGACACAGAGACAGGTTCGTTCGTCGATCGGTCAGTTAACCCACTGTATGATCGCCGAGACACGAGCTCTCTCTCTCTCTCTCTCTCTTTGAGAATGAACCATCTTCGAATGTTCTGGGAACTTTATCGTGTTGGAAACTGTCCATTTGATGAAAACAGAGTAGCTAAAAAATTCGCTAAAACTGCTCTGGAAACTAAACCACGGATCCGTTTGGGAACAAATATCGAAGCTAGACTTTAAGTCTGTCTTCGCTTGATAAAGAATTCCAAACATTCCTCCTAATTATTTCTAACAAAGCAACAACACTTGTAAAAAAAAGCACGAATAAAATTAATATAGCAAGGAGTAACAACAAATAAATTTCGATGAAAATCTATACTAATGTATAGACATCGGCCAGGCCTCGACCGAGTGTTTTAGGTGAACGGTCAACATTAGGGTGGTAAGATACTTGATTTTCGGGTCGCGGGGCCGAAAGGACGGATTGGCAGTAGCCTAGAAAAGGCAATTAGCCTGCATCGGTTTAATCCACCGGCCACTCCGGTTCCAAGTTATTTTCCAACGCGACGAGTGGACCAGTTGGTGGTCTGCCAACCGGCGTTGGAAGACAGGAAAAGCTCTTGGGCCGGCACCAACGGCAACAAGCCGCCTCGGTACGATCCTCAATCCACGAGAGCAAGAGAGAGAGAAAGAGAGGTACTGCGAGTCATCCTCTACTCACAGATTTCTCATACTACGGGGGCCGGATTTTTTTTCCTCATTGTTATGAAATTACAGGCATTTCGTCATACGGTAAGATTACGGAGCTGCGTCACGCTGCTGGCAGAGTGTCAGCCGGTGGCAAAAGTCAATTTTAGACAGCGAAGAACGCGAGGCCACCGTTTTCCAAGCCTCCACGAGATCTGATGATCTGATGACTCCAACGAACACAACTGTACAACTATAGACATTATAATATAGATTTTGTATGTATAATATACCCCAGTTTGTGTACTTAATAAACTATCGATTCTATGCAACACCAGTTTGTGCACTTCCACGCTTCTATAGATTTATTTACAAGATCGTTTTAAGTTGATTCTACCGAATAATTGTTTGAAACCTCTATTAAATATTTTTCAAGCGTGCAAATAAATGATTTTGAAATGAACATTTTTGGAGGCTCAAGTAGCATAAAAAATGGCATAGTTGTTAACGCGAGAGGTCTGCCCGGCTGTTTACAATCCCCTCTCGGTGTCCGCGATGGCGGATCATGTTTCCCGGCAAAAATAAGATCACCATCGGGCCAGGAATAGCTGGCTCGCCTCGGCTCATGATATAACGCGGAATTGTTCTCGATCCGGGATTTATTTTGGTCGTGTCCGCGGCACCAACACGCGGATAATCTACTTGGGTCCGCGTTTCCGGGGTGGTTTCAACCCCTAAAATGAAAACTCACCCTTCCACGGGCCAGCATCTGCTCCGCGGCGTAGACGTATCCTCCGCATCGCGGGCATCCCTCGCCCTCCGGGGCCTTAGCGATCGCCCGCGGCTCCAATATGGCGTTCGATCCTCGCGAGAGCTCCCTAGAAATGTCGATGTTATAACTATGATCCTTTCCATTCTATTCAATCGAGTTCGATTCTCAAGTCCAACCCCTCTTACGAATTATCGAATGATCTTCCAATCCGTGATTTTAAAAAGTTAAGAATTAAGATTCGGAAACGTTTTCGACGTGTTCTGGAAACTGTAATAATTAAATTTCGGTTGATGATTTAACAAAATGTAATTTCAAATCCCCAAACATGATTTTCGTCAAATTTTTCATTTCTATGAAAATGAATAAATCTATGAAGATCATTCGATAACGAGACGTTGGATACAGAGAACAAGCGAATAGTAGAAAAAAGCAACCACCGCACAAAGTAGAAGGAACGTCGAGCGGTGAACATGGTAACCACAACTTCGAATTGTTGCGTTAAAAATCACATTCCAGTGACGATATTCGTTTTGCAATCTTTTTTAAAAGATATTCGAAGCTGAGCATCCCAGAAACCAAGCTGACCGACTCCACAAAACGGTATTCGGAAACGGAATGGACGATACTATGTACATTGTTGCTCGAGATATATATATAAAAGCAAATATTATACAGTGAATTAGTTGAATGTGTAGGTTTTACGTTTTAAGAGGTTAAGTATTAGGTGCACCAATCAATCGTCTAGTGTCTTTTCCCATCGAACTCGATGATATTCATAATTTTCATCGATTTAACAGTATTTAGTCTGCTGCGCGATTTTTGTCATAATCGACGCAAACGTTTAGAGATTTCAAACTATTTTTCTGTGAAAATAGTGCTGCATTCATTTGTACATTTACTATACCGTACCCACGCAGTTTTCGGATCAGTGTGGCTGGTGGAATGTTTCTTTAAAGAAAAATACGTAAGGCATGCATCCTTGGCGATAGATATATCGATAATAACGCACAGTATTTCGAGAAATAGCTGAGCAATATTCACTGAAAAATCAGAAATTTTGTTAGCAATTTGAAAATCGAGTTTAGTCTAACCAAGTTGAATTTTTTGATAATCTGTGTGACAATTATCAAATTCGGTTTGAAAGTCGAAGACTATACGAAAGAGTGGAGTCGATCACTTCGGTTTTCGGGAATTATTTTCTATGGGAATCCCCATGGTTCGCGGCTCGACCGACGCAGGGGTGGGGAGAAGAACAACAATCAAAACGAATCAACAATGGAAAAAACATAAAAAAAACCAGAGAACATCAGAAAAATCAGGTTACCAGAAAATCCGTCACAGAATGAACAACCTCGGGTTAGACAGTATGTTAGGCACGTGTGTTAGTAATTGATTAGTATCCCGTTTCCCCTTTGAAACCACGCAAGTGGCTTCCGCCGAGCCCCGAGAGGAGAGCCAAGAAGCGGATCGTGTGTAACAATAAATTAAATCAATGAATAAACAGATAAATAAATAAAATAATAAATAAACAAATGGTACAAAATACAAATCGACTCAAGAGAAAAAGAAAAAGTGAGGACAGAGATATACGTATGTATATATAAAATAAGAGGGGAGGAACGAGGGTGCCAGGGGAGAGAAACAGGGTGAGAGAGATCGAGAAGAGACAGACAGAGAAAGAGCAAAGAAAGTCGTTTCAATTAGACGGGGTGGGAGAGAGAAAATCGCAGACACAAACTCAGGGGTAGGTTCCAGTGCCTCTCGATGTCTTTTTCATTGTTCTGCTGCCCAAAATCATGCCTCAAATCATATGTTCACGTAGAACCATTTTTCAGATTGAATTTTTCAGATTTGCCAAAAGCATCGATCGAAATCTATACGCAACTATTTTTTTCTCCAGAAATATACAAGTACGAACCTCAAAATCTCAACTATACATTTTCATAAAAAATTTTAATTTTTGAACACAAAATGGAGAATTTATATCCATCGAAAAAAGAACTGAAAAAAATTGTAATAATTATACAAAAATCCTGCCCGTTCCCTCCGACAACACACCTAAAAAAAAAGAAAGCACCATCGAGAAACACTGTTGCCCAAATTATAATCAAAATGGTAGTTGGGGTAGGGGGCTGCAGCATGAAGCTTGTCTACGTATTTATCTCTACTAGCGAAATAATAATCTGCTTTTCTGTGTGTAGAATGTGTGGTGTGATAAAGCGAGAGCGTGATAGAGCGCGCGCACGCGCGCTCACAACTATAGTAAGCACCCATCGAGTTAACGTTGTTAGCAAGGTTACGGGGTTACGTGTATCCTTCAATTTTCTTTTTTATTTTTTCTATTTTGAAAAAAAAGTGGTGTACGAGAGAGGCCGTGCAGGTGTGCGGATCGATAAATTCGTAGAGATATATGTAGATAGACAGAGAGAAAGAGAGAGAGAGATAGAGAGAGAGACAGATAGAAAGAGAGCAAGAAATAGATAGGCATAGAGAAAAAGACAATCTGGAAATAATAGCGGAAAAATAACGTAATAATATCAGAAAAAAAAGTAATTGAAAAACAGCGTATAAAGTAGTATAAAAAACGAAAATAGAAGCTCAGTTTTTGTTGTTCATCGCGCGGAGTGTGTTTGGCAGAAGAGAAAGGCAGAGATATGAAGAGAGAAGAGAGAAGAGAGTGAGAGAGAGAGAGAGAGAGAGAGGTGGAATCTGACTCGGTGCTCACCATTTTTCTTTTCAGTTACTCGGTATTTCCCTTTATCACGAGGGTGCGCGCAGGCTCGTGATAAAGCGACAACATATATTGTTCAATGGGCCTCCGGTTGGCTCGCACTCGGCGGGGCTGGCGGGGGTTGGTAGTGGGGTGTTTTTGACAGTTTTTTCTGTTTCATTGCGTTTTGCTCGTGTACCGTTCGTTCGGTTTCATTTCATTTCATTTTTTTTCTGGCAAAAAAAATGAGGACAGGGAGCGGAAGTATAAGAGGGGTCGGAGAGTTGGTCTGAATATCGCGGCGAGATGGACTCTCAACACCGTTTTAACACTGTTTTCATGCATCGTTAACGCGTATTACTCCTGATGAACAGTCCACTAGTTTCACTTCACGAAACCCTTTCTGGATTTTGGATTGAGAATTCAAGTGCAACATTTCTGCTAACATACGTTCCCCCTCAACAATTAAAGGTGATCAAAAATTATTGAAAGCATTTAAAGGCCAACTTTAAATATTTTGAAATGTATCGCGAAGATTGTAAGAAATAGTAAATTGTTCGGCAGAGAATCAAATATTTCACACAAAGAAAACATTCTGAAGGGTGTTTCAAGACTCGAGCTCGCCAATGGAGATTGAGAAAAAAGGGCCTGGCGTCCATTTTGTTCGTCTCTCGTTGTTCACGAGCTGATGCTCGGTTCCCATCGTGTCTCATCGACGCCAGGCCATCGTTATATTTATCTTTTTCACATCTACTGCTACGAGACTATACAGTGGGTCAAAAATGTTTTCGACGTACCTAACTTCCAAATCAAAATCGACTCCCTAAACGAATCATCAGACATTACACCGCTTCCCTTAGTACGCGAGAAACTTGACTCGAGATCGAAACGATTGTTACACCAAAAACATTTTTGCCCGACTGTTGCCGACGCATCTAATCTCTCATAAACGAAAAACAGAACCAAATAAAAAAGAAAAGATATAAAACGGTAGTCGTCAATGAAGAACACCAGATTCTTCTGTTTTTTGTGTTTTTTTTTCAAATTCCCTTTTTTCGTCTTTTAATGGCACTTATTACAGATGGTACAAATGATTCTATAAACTAGAGCGTAGAGATTGTAGTAGTCGCATAAAAGAAACGAGAAACGAGTAAACAATCATTATAATACGTAAATTAATTAAATCGTATGCGTGTAATGGAGAAAATAAGGGGGTGTGGGGCGTGGGTTGGGAAAAGTGGGGAGTGTGTGTCGCACATTTATTGAAGTATGCACATGGTGACGATGTTGCAAAACGTTTCGTACAACGCACACACAAACACACGGGAGAACAGGAAGAAATAAAATGGTAAATCTTGTGGGCCAAAAAAGAGAATAGAACAGAGAGAGAGTAATAAAAAACGGAAAAAAGTAGACAACGGGGGCTGGGAAAAATTATGGTTGTTTCGAATGGGGGGACAGGTGCACGAGTTAAACGTGACAACAAAAGAGACAGTCGAGCTAGATATTAAAACACAGTTAATCATCATTATTCATAAACGGTGGGTCGTCGTCGTCGATTCTCGTATCTCATGGGTCGCATCACCGCCATCGCCATCGTTCACCATGATCGCTGGACGACGAGAGGATGGGGAAAACGAAATTTTCAGAGATTCCATGGGGGAGGGGGACAGAGAAAGTATCATAACTCAGGAAAAGAAAATAATTTCAACCGAGGAGAACTCAACCGAAATTTACAAACGAAAATATAGGAAATCGAAAGGGGCCATAAAAGGAAACTAATAGGGCGCCATGGGGGACCATGGGACACAGTGATAGATGCTCTCGCTCCTCGAGTATACTGTGGCTGCAAGCTTCATCCAGGTCTCTTTCGGTATCAACAAAGAGGACCATGCTGTTGGATCGACAGGCTTCTCTTATGGTCGATCGATATAGTATGTCGATGGTGTCTGTGTCTTTGAACACCGTTAGGAGATGCAGAGTGAGAAAGAGAGAGAGAGAGAAAGTGAGTGAGTGAGAGAGAGAGACAGAAAAAGAAAGTATGAGAGACAGAGAGAAAAGAGACAGAGATGTGCATCGGCGGACGACGACTCGGAGAGAATTTTCTTTTCCTTTTTTCTTTCTTTTGGTTTAATTCAAGGTTTGGGAGAGAAGGGCGGTTTACGAGGGTTTCTTTTGGAGAGGTCGGACGACGGCAGGTGGCACTCACTCGCTACTCTTCAAGTGTTCGCCTTGATCCATGGACAGGCAACCAGCGCCTCCGCCGAAACCGTATCCCTTCGGGCCGAACTTGCGACCGTGGCAGACTTTGCAAAATAGTTCGCCCTCGTGCTCGCTGCAGTTTGTCGAGTCGAGCAATTTGCCGCAGAGACCTGCAACATAGATAGCGTGTGCTTGTTTTGCTGGGTCTGTCACCGGAAGCTTGGGTTTCATGCTTCTTTCTTCCCGTTGTTTGGTTTTTTTTCGAGAATTCTTGCCAGGAGACAACTTGCGAGGCACGGCGAGTATACACGGCCTGAACGGATACTTGACCGTGTGCTCTGTCGGTGGTACACGTGGCACGGAACGTGTTAATACCACCTTAATTAGCAAGCGGGCTCCCAAATATGACCGACCAGTTCATCCAATTTCCGGAAGTAAAGGAACTCGTTTATTATTCTAAATCCATTATCCCTCTATAATAATCCTCAGTTCCCGAGTTAAATGCTCCGAATCCATGGGTTGCGAGGTTGACGTCGCCGCGAATAGCAATGGGGGTCGGCCGTCGTTCTATCCCGTGATAGTCGCCGGGTGTAACCGAATCACACAACCTGTGTGTATGATGATCGTGTTCGTATAATGTTTCCGGCCTGTGGATTATTCCCGTGGCGTCGCGAAACGCTCGATGAATATTCGATTGGGGCTTTTCTATTTCGGGGCCACGGAATTTTTCCGGGGGTCGTTGCACCCTAAAAGAACCCCTCTACACTCCCCTAACTGCTCTGGGTGGCTACGATTGATTTCTGGCTGGCACACAAAACTAATTAGGGCTGAGACACACCGTCCCGGACACCGCCGTGGAAAACTATTTCTGGCAATGGTTTATTTTCAAAAGGATAGAATGGTGTTTTGCGCAACGACACCCTCCGAGGCGTTCCCCGCCATAATTTGAATCGTGGTTGTCGTCTCGTGTCGAAAAATTGAACCTCTCGAAGAATAGTGACTGACTCTAGCCATTGATTGAACGATTGATAGGTTCAATGCGCAATTGTATAATTAATGTAGTGTTTTAATATTTTATTACTTACCACACTTGAAGCACATCTTGTGCCATTTCAGGCCTCCGGCGACTCGTTCTTCCGCGGCGTATACGGATTTGCCGCATTTAGGACACTTGGGGTGCTCTACTGGTTTGAAAGGCATTTTGTTTGTACTGGAAACAGAAACGAAACATTCGTTAATTAAACAACAAACGTATCGCCATCGTGCGAACTAATTTCCCGATACACAAAGTCTCGTAATTAATAGTACTATCCGGAAAAAATTATTCTAACATCGTTAGAAATGAAATAAAATAAAGCTCTGTTTAAGAAACGATGAAACCAGAAGGTTCGATTCAAATATTTGTACTATTACATTCGAAAGACTGTGTATTTTTGAACACTTTTGGGCGGACTTCCTTTTTCTTAAATTATTTTTTTGCAAACTAGAAAAAAAATTCGTTTATTTTAACGTTTTCAAAAATCGGTTTCAAATTAAACGAAAAACGAGCAGAGTCGTAACAGGCGATCTGTCAGAAATAAGCGAGCTGGAACGGTTCGAACGCGTATTTAACCAGTGCCTGACTAAAATATGAAGAATTCGTGGCTTCTTTCTGGCCGTCGACAACCGCGACTATTTTCGCAGTCGGCCATTGCTGGTCGCGAGATTCGCAAAGATTTACGAGCCCGAGAGAACTCGGAAGCAACGTGCTTCCTTCACGCCTAAATTTTCGCGGGAATTTTCCTCGAGACTGCTTCATTTTGCTACAAAATTCATTCCACCCTCTGTGACTATAAAAAGGTCTCTACGCAGTCAAGTGTTTTCTCTAAACAATTTTACCTCGAAAGATTATAATGAAATCTACGTTTTTTTAGTGCCTCGCTATTATTTCGCAACCCCCGATGAATTAAAAAGAAATTATCAAAATTCAATGAAATAATTTGTAATAATGGAATCGCGATGGGACTTCTGAAACATTGTATAAAATTCTTAATACTACACATAGTATTAAGCCCCTAGGGGCCAAACAATTTTTTCCTCACTCTCAATTTTGAAGACGGAGCGATACAACTGTCGAGAGTCATGTATAGCGACGAGAGCGTTCATTTTCGACGATAGAGATACCAGAAGAGAGCAGCAAGAGAGACGGAGGATTCTATATCCGTGCGAACGTGAGCCGGATGCGAGGCCGTATTAGGGAAGGTGCTAGATTCTCCACAACGCGGTCGCCATTACCCCTACCGAACCACTGGCTATCCGTTATGTCCTTCCAAAATCCAAATACTTCGATCGAAAGTTTATTATCGAGATCCAAAATCCAAATACTTCACCCACATGAAATTTGATCGAAAGTAGACATTTTTCAAATGAAAATTTAGCAAAGAACCTTCAAAGACGTACCTAACACCTGGAACAGTGCAGGCTAATGAAGCCAATCTCACGACGCATCCTTGAACAATTTTTATCTTATCCTTTTGACCAAATATACCGAACCACCCAAGTATAATTATAGGACCGTTACTGTTCATTGACTTGATGTAAATCATGATTCTGCCACGAAACTTTATTTTACATTCGTCAGACATCTTCGAAGTAAACTGGTTATAGTTATTCGATAACTGAATGTTCCCAATCTTTCTCGGCAGAAAGTTGTCTATACATATTTGATTAACTTTTACGGTTAACCAGTTTACGTGTATTTGATCAAATTCGTTAGTAGTCTGCTTTATTAATACCACGGTCGCGCGACTAACATCCGAAAAGGTGAAATTTAAGGTGCCCAGCGAGTCTACGTTAAAAATAGTCATCCATATTGAATCTCGCCTGTATCCTTCGCGTCAATTTAATCTTAATCATGACATCTTGTAAAATCGAATGACACTTTCGACGTTAATATTTTTATTATCCATTTAGTAAATGGTAAATAGTTTAGGTTGCTAAAATATTAATTCGAAAGAAATGTTGAATTTTCTAAGAATAAAAATTGTTCTATCAATTAATTTCGAGGAAGGTGGCTAATCTAAGCAGTGAAAAACGAAGATGAAGATAGTCCTCCTCGCGGAACACCGGTATTTTTAGCGCCTTTGTTTGTACATATTCCGTCATGTATTACATCATAACACTTTGAGAATGCGTTCCTGTGTACACTATAGCCGGTTCGTCTCAAATTTCGTCGCGTTCCCTCGAAACGTCATTAACCCTCTTGAGAAAATCCCAATTCGACATTTTATTCGTACAATTTACGAATCAAGTTTGGCTATAATTTAGCGCAACACTTACTGTATCCAGTGTCACGTGATCGATGAATCACTATCCAATTTTTCTACTATCAAGTCTTCGATGTGAATAAATATCACACGTGCCTCGCGATTTTCTTGCAGACTATTCTTAATAGAGTCTCGTACACGGGAAAATTTAATTCTACATTTCCTGCTGAGTTGTTCGCGTAGTAATCGTACAGCCTTTTCGAAATTCTACTTCGAAAAAGTATGTACTTCTTCGCGAATTCTGAAACCCATTTGCTCCAAGACGAATCGACGTGTATTAAAAAAAATGTTATTCTACATAATCCCCTGGATTTTTTCGCATAGAATCCGTCTCGATCACTCTCGACGGTACATCATTGGACCTGATCGATGATTATTCATGAATATTACAATACATATTCCCATCGGTTCTAGTTCCATCATAGTCGCCGGCATTCATCCACCGTGGTTGGTGTCGCGCGTAAAAAATGAAAGTCCCCGTCGACGCGTGTACACTGATATCAACTCTTTCTCTGTTTCTGGAGGTGGATGTGCAGTATGTACTCACCACCGGTAATCGGTCTCGTAGTCACAGGTATCTTAAACGGGTATCTCTCTCTCGCAAGTTGGGGAGGAGGATCGGATGAGTTGCGTGTCAGATTAAAAAGCACCGAGCGAAACCACTCTACACCGCACTAATACTGGATTCGAATGGCTGTTCTCGGTGCGTGCACGTCCTAGTCATAGCCCGGGGGTTTGCACACGGCACGTGTGGCAGGCGAAGGAACGTCAGTGCTGTTGACGACAACGTCGGCGGTGGCAGAGGGAGTGCCCAACCGCCTTCCGCCAGCGGGGGTGTTACAACTATACTCCTTTGGTACCAGCGGAGAACCGAACCGGTGCACAGTCAGACAAACTGATGAATTTTGCGATGGTATTTTCTTTTTAAATTACAACTGAAATATTGCAGAATATCGGAGAAACAAAGAGATCATGGTACGAACGTTTTTCAATTTTCGAAATCCGTGTTACACACGGATCAGAGTTACGAGAAAATTGTGTTCACAGAAAATTCATCGGTTTACCCCACTGTGCCGCGTTCATTTCTTTTCGAACCTTCTCCTTTTTTCTCTCTTTCTTGCTTCTTTTCCTTTTACTTTTCGCCGGGATACGGACGCACGAGATTGCGGCACGTGACGGTCACCGGTGACCGGGGCTACAGGGTACCGTGAGTCGTCGATCGCAACGATCCATACGGACGCAATAATAGGTGACTGACTATGTACCAAGTTCCGGATTTTATCATTGATTTACCTTTTGGGAATCAGTACCGAACCACCGGGTGTGTTCATTCGTTTCAAAGGAATTTTCTGTTGACACTTGGCTAGTTTTTCAAACGATCTCCTTTACGAGTGTGGGAAATGTTAGCGGGTGTTCATTTACCAAGTGCGATTACTTTTATTCGAGAATTTCTAGTGATTCTGACAGACTTTTATTTTTTATTCGTTCATCGTTGTCTTCGAAACGTTTAGTAAACAGTACAAAATATACCACCGAACGATACCACACGAGATTTATTTATTCACGGCTTCGTGCCGCCGTCGACCCAACCTAACCATTCACGTAGAACTCATCTTGGCAGAATATCGAAACTCGCTTAAGCATTTCTAGATCAATTTCATTCTGATTTTATCTGGCCGAGTCCCATAAGTCCCTTTCCTTTCGCCGAGTCGTCAGAAGTGCGGAGACTGTAAGAGGAGTGAAGTATCAACGATTCAATAAATCGTTATTAATATTTTTATTATTAATGGTAGAACAATTTCAGTATCCGAACAATTACAGATGAACTGTGAAGTTACGTGGCGAAAATCGATTTGTTTTGCTTGTGCAAGATGGCTGTTCTCTGCTCGAAGCAGATTGATTAGACCAAAGATAAATCTCATTCAGTTTATTTTCTTTAAGGTAGCTTAGAGGTTCGACGATCACAATTTGTGGCAACTGATACATTCGATGAAATGGTTCCAGTTCAGATTTATTAATACCGAATATCAATTTTTTTATCCCCCCTCGGCGTGGGCGGAGGAGTCTAGGCTGGATTAATATTGACCAGCTGCCAATCCGAAAGGTGTTAATCTGAGAATTATTATAGTATCGCGTTGCCGTTGCTCGCGGATGCCATTAAGCCGCGGGAGTTAGTCCAAAACGTATGAGTAATAAATTTATTTCGGTGTTGTCTCCGCTGGTTCATCGCTCAGAAAACACATTCCCGTCTATTAGTACAATGTACACGAATACCAGTGTGTGCCTGCGGTTATGAGCATGATTCATAAACAGTATTGACGAATCCCGATCGCGGATCATTTCCATCTTTTATCGTTATATAGTCTCGTTATAATACTCTGGAATTGAAAGTCCTCTTGAAACTACAAATTTAAAGTCACGTCCTCCGATGAAATAGAACTGACTAGAAACTATTAATTGCTGCTGCCGGTATTTCTTGTACCTCGAATATTAATTAACTGTTCGGGCATTTTTTTACAAGGCGTTCGAGAAGACCGAAAAGAAACGACAGCAGCCAAAATTGCGAGCATGTCGTCGTGGTCCAAGTCGGAACGCCGCGCCGCGCCGTGCCGTCTCCAGTTTATTTCGATCCGAAAATTCGGGGTGGAGAGATCGGACAAGGATCGAATTCCATTTTCTTTTCGGATGGCGCGGTTGTAGGAGGCCGAGAGTAGGGCCGACTTCCGAAAAGCAGACTCGTAACGAGCCGAGGCATTACCGAGGAGTGAGAGCCGTTTTCGCTGTGGGAACACACTCATCCGCTAATTATAGAATCTTGCTCAAATTTCTATTTTTAACGGGTCTTAGACGCGCGCACGTGGCTCTATGTAAAAACCACCGCTCCCCGGGTCTGTGTGGGTACGGTTTATGTGCGTGATCGTGCACGCCCACGCGGATGTTGCACGGGACCAAGACGAACCAGAAGTCCATCACACCCATTGTACCGTGGACTTCCTCGTTCGAGAGCTTTGTCCGTCGAGCCGGCCATCTTGAGGACGCTCCAACTCGGAATTCAGCCACTCGTTCTCGCAACAATGCGAATTTTATCATGCTTGTCTAATTATCTAATCTCTGATAATTTTGTTTGCAAGATGATTCGCACATTTCATCCCGAAAATTAGAACCGGGACCAATTTGGGACCACGTGGGTGTAGCGAACGATCGGTGTGATTTACACGGTAATCAGATTATCTTTCTGAAAACGGGTGTCCCTTCGATCGCGGGCAGAAATACACTTGTCTGAAGTCGCGGAACGCCGAGCGCGGAGAGGAAGTGCTTAAAAATTTATTTTCAACGGGGAAATGCAGCCGGTTTATTTATATTTAACCCGTTGGTGCAACGATCCCGATGCGGTTCCGCTATGCAACGCGGGTTCCTCTCGTTTCAATCCGTTCTCGAGAATCTCCGCCCTCGGAACAGGAAAACTGTTCTCTCGTGAATTAGACATCGTAGTTTTACATGGGAAGCTATTTCCGAAACATCTAAGCCCCGCTTTCTCTTCTCCACTTTTTACACGAATAAATTTTTGCGAATTTTACAATCACGCTTGGAGTATTCGAACGTTAAATAAGTAGGCATTTTGCACGTGGTCGAAAGCATGGTGAGAGAGAGAGAAAGAGAGGGCTATTACTAGCCATGCGATTATGTTTGTGACAATGCATAACGCAGAAATTCTTGACTTGTTCCACTTGACCGTCTCTCCTTCACCCCTCTTCATGGCCTGAAATTATTTCCGTCTCATCGCGAGTGTTACATGATCGCGGAAGAGACAGATCTACCTTTTTCGGGTAATCCTTTCAACGATCACTAGATCTCCCTTACGATAACCAGCAACTTGAAATGTCCCTTTCCTGAACCACACTTCATCCTCCGTTCATCGACTACTGTTCGTCCCTTTAAACCACTCTGTATTCGCCATTCTATTTTTCGGTATTTTGCAATATTTCAACAACCGAGTTTATCGCCATCATTAAATGCCAGCTGCAGCAGATTGTTCATTGTTAACTCAACGGAATGTTGTTTCGAGCGCTATCAATGGAGACTTCCTCAAGTCCTGTCACCGAATAAAAACAAAAACTGGATCGGGGATTATTTACCGCGTTGCTAGCCAGTTCTCTCCGGCAGGGATCGCGCCAATAACGAATCCGCTGGATCTACAAACAATTTGTCAACGGTGAAGTATAACGCGTAAAAATAATACGGCGGCCGGTCTGTTTACAAACACGATCGATATAAATAAAAGATTAATTGAGTTTGTTATGCAGGTCGAGCCCGGAAATAGCGTTTCGCGAAGTATCTCCATTTTCTACTTCATTTTATACATTCTAAATTCACACGACTAATTGTATAGGACGTTAACGAGACTTTGTTGATAAAACACAGGTTCTTGCGGGTTGTTGAAACCTTGCTGAAATTTATATGGTTCTTTGCGTTATTGGTACAGCGCAAAATTTTGTAAGAGACTATACTCGGCTTGATTGTTTAATATCTGGATTGGTTCAATCAATAATCCGGTTCCTTGATCCAGGATTATTTTCCTAAACGCAAGCTTGTGCGCCAGTTGAGTTACATAATGTGATTCCAGGGGATTCCACTGTTTCCAATATGGCGTCCAGGTTAGCCACACTTACACTATTTATTATTTACCAAATGATTGTTCCTATATTCTTCACTTGAAATTTGTGAAATGAAAAAAACAAGGATATTTTAACGAACATTTATAAGTGCACGAAGGAAAACAAACTAACGGCGATCCGCGTCTAGATTAGATGATCCGAGTTGAGTGGAGTATGGATCGCAAAACGCTGCGTCCAGACGCGCAAAGGAGATCGCACCTCAACAGAGATGACCCAGGGGATCATGGCAGTTTGCGTGAAGATTCTTTCGAGTTTTATTTTAGGAATGGGGAGGAATTCAGTCGGCTCGATGCTGATATACTTCCTTCCTCTTTATCGGTGCGCGGCGGTGCGGCGTTCGCCGGCTCGGGGAAGCCGATGCGATGTAAGTATAGCAAGAGGACGGCCTAGTTGCCATCGCGGCCACCCGAAATATTAGAATAAGCCCACGCGCGTAATACAATCCCGATGGTAAGGTAACCAAATTTAGCATGTGACTTAGCAGACGCCCTCGAGACACTTGCACGCTCGATGACTCAATCCGAACGGAGAGGAGATCGGTGTACAAAAAAGATTAGGAGGGTGAGTAGCCTAAGTCCATCAAGTTATTCCTTTTTCATTTTTCCTATCACAAAGATAAGTACAAAAGTACAGGCTACGTAGAACTCCACAAGACAAGTTCGCCAAATCTTGTTTTATCAATATTTTAATCTTTGTACGTGTTTCGAGTTTAGATTGCTGTTTAGATTGGCGTATAAAAGTTCAGTTCTTTTTCAAGTTGGAATTGAGTTCGGGCGAGTTACTTTTGAATTGTGAACTTTTCGATGGATAAATTCTGATTCAACTGAGAATCGAACATATCCTAAACTTGAACTTCATTGGTGTCTGAACAACTCGAAATCCACTTAAATATAGACGCGAGACCAAGGACTATCATAAAAACGCTGCCAACGCACGGGACGAAACTTAAACGAAAGCTGAACTCAAGTGATACTCATCGCGAATTTTATTTATATCTAATACCGATCTGACCCTGACCTAACCAAGACCGAACCAAGGACTGTTGCAACACTTAGACCGGTTTAAATGCAGCGGTGACTTAGACAGCAGCGGAGAACATACTTTCCACTAAATAAGAATTAAATTCGAGGCTACTTGTATTCTTAAAATGCTGAATGGTTTTCTACTTAAAACCGAAAATCTATAGAAGAATTTGTGAATTTCATGGGGATGATCGTGACACTATAAGGTGTCTAATCGCACAGGCTCGCTAAGTGAACGACCTACTTAGAAAACGCGGCGGTTTGGCATCGGCGCAACGGCTCTATCGAGTTTTCTCAATTGAGCCGAGATTAATTAAGAGGATTTCAAAGCGATGCTAAAGATTTACCACTCTGGGAAGCCTTGCGCCCGCGATTATTCGGTTCCCCGCGTTTATTTTCGTAGCCAAGCAAAAATTTCGTGAAACCCTCGGAGATCGTTCTCTTAAGTCATCGTTTATTATTAGCCCTGGGGCCAGCGTATTTATCGAAAACTTGTAAAATCGTCTATTCGGTGATTCAACAGTTGCCAGAGAACACCTGGACCCCTTTCCCATCTCGATTTTTTTTCCATCGGCTGCTCCTCGGTAATCGATCCACACAATCCTTCTGGATCCACGAAGACCTACAGACTCGTCGTTATGCAACCGAATATTTACAATCTGAGAAATAAAACGGCGTTGATGGAGTAAAGGGACCGTGATGATCAAAGAGCCTGGACGATTATGCTTTCTTGGGGACGAATATAGGCTGCGAGGAATAGCAGGGAGTATGAATCACAGGCACGTATAGTAGTGAGGTTGAATTACTTGGACGTCGATGCCGGGTGATTATTTAATCGAAGTTAATGGAAGAAGAGGCACCCAAGAGTATGACAAAGACGCCCGGCACGTTAAAAGTGGAAGCGAGAGACAATGAATGCTGACGAATGACCAGTTTCGCAAACCGTTCATGATTCATCAGCTGCGCCTCGGGATAGAACGATGTAGCAGTTGGCGACAGCGCTTGTCTTCCCCGCGTTTCGCGAATCTCGCGAATCTCGCTCGCGGACAATTCAAGCGGACCTAGACTCTTCTGCTTATTGTTCTGCTTCCTACCTGTCCTCCCACCTACCGTTCTATATCTCCTCGTCGAATTGTTTCTGGGAACGCTTGTTCTCCACTCGGTAATCACCCGGGCTGATGTTATGCGCTTGTCTTTCAAACCTGTGGGGAAACCTGTGCACAATTACAGTATTTATTGTACTTGTAAGTTTTAGTACTTCTACCGAATCAACGTTAGACATGCTAGGTTAGCAGCTACGTCGTCATTTGATACTGTAAACAATTCAGAAACTGTTTAAATAATCACAGCTCCGCGACAGGAATTCATTCGAACGAATTCAAATTCCAGATCGCAACGCGTTCGAAAGTGTCGACGGGAACGCGACAAAATGGCGACCGGTGCGGTGTCGCGAACGCCTCACTCATTTCATTGACACGATCGCATTAACAATTTACATGTCGGATCGCTTCAATTAATTCCAGAAGCGTGTGTCGGCTGGTAACGCGACGAAATCATCGTTACATCGTAAAATCAGCCGGACACACACGACCGTGTCTAATTAACGTCCCGGCAACAATGTGCGCGAAATTGTAGCAAAATTAGGATGCCGAGTGTACCGGTTGGTAAAGGGAATTGAAGACTGTCCAAGTAATATTGGCAGAGCGGTTCGCGGTGAATAATGAAACCCCTATATTTAACCGGACTCTCGGGCCACGCAGATACGCTCGAACAGGACTTTCTTTGATGACGGGTCGTCATCGAAGTTTTTCAGTATTCGATGGAAAAGGGCTACCTTGCAGCTCCGGCAAACATTGTCTGGAACGATAAACCTATTCGAGAGAGCCTTGGAAATTTAATCGAGATCGATCGAGAACTCCGCGTCGGAGTGAGTCGTAAATCTGCGGATAATCGCATTTTTGCAAACATTTTTGCTGAATTTTGGAAATTTGAAAGTGTACATATTGATTTCTGATCATTGGTATGCAATTTCATGATTCGCAGTCTATTTAGAAATGTTATTTACCTCCGACTTTGGAACACATTACATTGAAAAGCAAAATCGATTCAAATTAGCGCGATAATCCTGGAACACTGTGCGGAAAGTGCTTGGGTTTCGTGGAATCTTGAAAAATCACCGGTAAATTTCGGGGAACGAGTTTTTGGCCTGCCATCGGATCCCGCGAAAGATAAATATGACATGCGGGGAATTCGAGCGTCTTATGCGTATTGCTGAACGAAGGAGCTGCGAATGCCAGCAAGCGTATCCGCGATGTAACACGAGTCTAGAAATACGAGAAACGAGCGGAACAATCGGGCTCATTAATTAACATGCTCGACCAGCTGAAATTTTATCCATCGAACCCCTGATTCACAAAATGGTCACTGCGTGGGACCAGGCTCTCCAGTCTTTAAGCCTTCAGTTGAAAGATATTCTTGACTCGGAGCCATATCCACTAAAATTTCCAAACAGTTGGAGAAATGAAAATGAAAAAGGCCCTTGTAAACCTTAAGAAGAAACGAGACATTAGCTGTATAGTGAAATCAAAGTTCTGAATCACGAGGAGCAGGTGGATGAACCAAAATGGTCCGAATCCTCCTCCCACGCGCACGCGCCCAGTTTCCCAACACGCGCGCTAGCCGAACCAATTAAAATCGAATCGTGGCTGTCGTTGCGCAAAAACTCCGCGAATCCTCGATCCCCCGGATTCGCGTGCCGTTCCTATCATTATGTCACGGTAATGTAACAAGTTAGCGGACGTAGAACGCGCTGCGCTGCTCGAATTGGCAGCGTATCGTGGAGAATATTAAATCGGCTATGCAGGAGAAGCGAACCGGGATATTTCGGCCGGTCACCTTGAAAAGCTATTCGTCAGCCTGCGAATTGCGAATTCGCGAGAGAACCGGGGCCTTCTATTCGGTAGGTTAGCCATCGCCGCTCGGCTTTCTATTATCGGATCGCTATCAGATATCATCATTATCGGAGGGGGAAGAGAAGAGACTTTATTGCCACCGAAATATCTCTCTGGGAATAAATTGTCGCACGTGAGACAGGTAGGGCCGTCTCCCGGCCGTGGCTATACGCTTTATCACGTTTAACGAATGCGTTAATGAGCGATTAATGGCGGCGCAAAACGGCCGCACCAGCCGCACCAGCTTCTCGGAACAGGTCAATTCGGTTAGGTCAATCTCAGCGTTCGCCCTTCGGAATGCAAGAAAGCGCTGAGAAAGCGATGAGAAAGAATGAGAACTCTCTTGATCCTGGAACCGCGCATCTTGTCGTTTTACGTTCGTCTAGCTAGAGGAAAGTAGCCTAACAGCCACGGATATTATTAGTAATTAATACCTGAGCACGATGTAAACTGAATCGTATAGGAAACATTCGGGAGCCAAACAACAGCGCAGTGGTGCGATTCAAAGTTTCTCATTGTGCCGGTGTAGGACGGCTTCTTTCAGCAACGCGTCAACTTCTGCCAAGCTCGTCAAGTGATTATTTCTTTATGTTTTTCAGAGGATTTTCCGCGAGCAGATCTCTGGCTTTGCTTTTTAGCCGAGCGTTAAAAAACGATTTCCACTGACTGAAACAGGCCGAGTTGATTTAAAATTAGTAGAAAGGTTAATTTGTCATATGTGAAAGACATATTTATGTGACAGTCGTTTCAGCAGATTTTTCATATTTTTAACAGACACGAATATTCAAAGTATACATGTTTCAGTTCTTCGATATTGGATTTAGAAAGACGAACTTGTACAGCTAATATTGGAAAAAGAAAGTAGTTTGAATTTGCAAAATACTAAATGCTCGAGTTTAACCAATAAAAAGATAACGTTCCCACCGTTGTTTACTCACTCGCCAGCTCGTACAATATTTAAATCATCTCTCGGATCCATCTGCCAAGATCGTATAGCAGATCGCGGGCGGCTTTCTAACCAGTAATTTGTTGGATACGAAATCGACCGGATTAACTCGCCGCATCCTCGAGAAACCGGCTTGGAAAACAAATTCGTAACTCCTCCCCGCTTTAGCGATCACGGAACGAACCTTAAACAGATTTTTGAACGAGACCACAAATTATTCACGACCGTGGACCGGAGCAATGTGCAATTTTTAAGAATTATTTGTCAATGTCCGAGGAACGTGCAGGCAATTTTTCAAAAATGACGACTCCGTCCACAGTTATAACCGTTTTGGCAAAGCGCCGCGAAAAAGCACGGAAACTGCGGACTCTAAACTAACGTAGGAAACGTTTCTTTATCGAGTCTGCGAACATATCGATGTTTCATAGCTGAAATACGGGGGGGATCCATTGAACCGTAAGAATAAACCGGTAATATAGGTTTTGCACTCGAAATTCACCCTTTCGCAAGTTAATCTACATTTTGATTTGATTTTTCTTACAAAAAGTTGCTTTCGACATGGTGAATTTGGGGTGCATAACCTGTATTTTTGGTCAGTATTTAAAATCGTGTTTCACATCGTCCTCGTATCATAGTAAAGATGACTTTGGTCGGCGAAGTGGCGTAAAATAAAATAAAGTCAGCCGGCTAGGAAACACGGACTCAGGAATAGACACGATCGAGGCAGTCGTTCTCATTTCGTACATACTTGGCGTGAGAAGCAACTGTGCCTTTTGATATGGCGCCAGCCATAGTCGTAGCACCCACTGGACTTCGATTTTTCAAACAGAAATCGAAAAGCTACAGAGCTTTTTAACCAGGTAAACGATACAACACGTCTAATATTTCTTTAAAATCTTTTTCAAGCACAATACAACTCGGCGCGCATTTACTTCCATCCAAATCGAATCACCGATGATAGAGGCTCTGCTGTATTCATTGCAATTTAGGGCCATCTAACGCCATCTGTCGCAAATGATAAGCATTTCCTACCATCCTAGTGTCACTTAATACATTATCGACATAACATATTTTCTATCTTGTTGGCAAGTTAGAGTACTACATCATGGTTTAATATTTTAATATGTGGTGGATGTAGGTAAGAAGATAATATAGATTTCTGATGTAGATAATGTAGATTTCTGTTTATGATAATTGTATCGATTAATTTGTTTATAGTGGTAGCACTTACTTTGTTTTTGGTTTCCTATCGACGAATTTATTGATTAAATAAAATTATAACGGATTCTAATAAATATTCAAAGAAGTAACACGTTATTTTATCTTTGTGGAATTATCTTATATTTTACAAATATTGTTAAGTAACGCCATCCTCTTTAACAAACAGAAAGCTAAATGTTCAAATTTCTGTACCAACTGTTCAACAAGTTTTGAATTCGAAATATACGTACCTTAAATAAATAATTACTTTTCCACATAAAAATTAATAAATGCATTTAAATAGAAATTGCGGACTGCAATTGGCAAATACAAGTTCTTTATTTATAATATATGATACCACTCGTAATGATATTATTTCGTAATCAATATTTCGAAAAATAGAGATGAATTTACAATACCTAAACTATGTTATAATTTTATATTTAAAGGTCGGTGATATTTGCAAATTTTTCGAACATTCAGCGGTCAGTTTATATTCAAAATTTCATTGCTGCTGAGCAATTTCTATTTCCAGCTTGAAATTTATCAAACTGTTCGAACACGTTTTCGTTTTCACATTTCAAGTCGACGGCCGTCTGTTTCCAGTTAAACTAATATTAGATGAAACTTGCTCCGGTGCACAATAAAATCAGCGACTAAGGAAATTTACACAAAACCTCGAACTATTATTTACAATTTTCAATAATGTAGGAAATTGGGAAAATTATATTCGTTTTAGTTCCAATGTCAATTTTATTTCTGCAAAATCCACAATTTACAGTACAAATTTATTTCTTACAAAAAAAGAAATGAAAGAAGAAATTGAACGGTTTAATATTTTTAACTGGTTTTCTTATAAATATTAATTTGATAATTCCGAGAGGTGTAGATGGGGTTCCAGATTCCGTCGACTTGTTCCATCGACGTCCCCATAATCGAAGATTGCATTTCGAATACTCCGATTCTCCCAGCATCGTTCTGGAAGGATCAAAAATAAATTTAGACCGACCTGTTGCGACGAAGGACGCGCCAAGAGGAATCTCACAGCAGATGTGCACACCTGCGATACACACAATGCGAATTACAATATATCACTATTTTCGCGAGCGGGCCAACACTTGTCGCCGCGTTTATCATCCACCTGTTATTCGATGCAGCTCGTCCGAATATCGTTCAATCCTCGACATTCCTCGAATTCTCCAACGTCACAGAAATATTTCAACATTATTCTTACCCCATCCCTTCCCTCAAAATTGACAAAAAGTTGATCCCCTGGAAACAATGGAATTCTACGTAAGATCGTCTTTGAGATATCGAATAGACCGACTGCTACGGTAAATCTAACAATTGAATTTTTCGGCCGTTGCATCATCGTGGTGGGATCGGATTTCATTTGATCCTCTGTCTCTTTAAATGTACTTGTTGGAAGACACTCCAACCAGAGATGAGGCCAATATTAACACAATAATAGACGGCCAGTCGAATAAACAATTATTTATAGACCACAGAGACACGGGAACTTGTGTGTTTCTCGCTGTTATTCAGAAATATTAAGAGACGTTTCGTTTTAATGAGAATTTTATTAGACTGTGACCAAGGGAATTCGGTTGAACTTGGCTTGAAAGCAAACAAAGAAAGTAACATAGTCAAAGAAGCACTGAGGAAATGTGTTGCAACATTATTTATCTGCTGCATACTTTAATACGCAACTTCTTCTTAACGAAAGGTAGAATTATTGTTCGAAATTAGAATAAATTCTCTAAATCTAATTTATAAAAAGAAAACATTTACTAAATTCTTGAAGTGAACGATCAACCCGGAACGGCCGAAACAACTCGGAATTAAATGATCGAGTAGAAACCGAGTGAAACGGCAATGTCAAGCAGAAACCACGAGCCAATTAGCTACTAAACGACCCGTGTAAATCGGAAAATCGAGTCGGTAGGTGAACCAACATTGGCCAGTCACCGATCCGATATTTTTGGACGTGTATCAGAACCGACGTCATTTCACGGTGTGTGTTTCGCTCGATAAATCACATCAGTGCCGAGCGAATCGAGAACTGAAAACGACAGAAATCGCGGCATTCATGTTTCTATTAACGCAGCAGCTGTTGTCAAAATTTTGTTGCTTACGTTCCAGCCCCGGGATGCATATTTTTAGAGAATGCGAGATCGTACACAAGGGGAAAATGAGGAACGCTATCGAGACGGTGAATAATAAATAGACATAATGTATTCTTATCGTTCAATTACAAAATACAAAATAAATACATAATATACATTGTTCGATGGGGGGGATGGGAGAGAAATTTTGGAGTCTAAGGGTGCCTTATCCTGCTTACATCCTGGTCTATTTGCCGAGGAGGATCTTGCGAGTGGCGCCAAGGCTTTGTCCCGCCTGGGTGGCACCTTTGTTCGATCCTGCCTGCAGACCAATCACACCTTCGCCAGCACGCAGCTGTTCCTCGGTGAACTCGCGTTTGCATTCCTCTGATGGTTTCGGTCCCAGGTAAGGTCCCTTCCATTCTGGATGCTTATAGGTCTGGAAAATGCCGAGCGAAAAGGGTGCGTTGAAACAGCTGATTTTTTGGACAATCTCTTTTTTGGGGGGAAACTTACTCCTAACGCTACATTTTTTTCGAGCTAGGAATATAAGTAGGTTTCTTTCTTTTTATGGAAAATTCTGGCTGAAACATGAAATTTATAAACGACCCGTTTTCATGGCGACGGCAGTCATTCACGGATGCAAAGTCATCCACGCGTGCAAAGCTGAATAACAGGCTCGTTAAGTCGAATCATTGAGACGCGTACGTAGTGCTCGTCGATGCAGGTGATAGAGCGAAGTGAATGAGCCAAGAGGTGATAGTCATTTCTTGGCGTGGCCACTTGAAAGTTTTACATCGAAGTTCAATGCTTTTAACGTTAGACAAAATCTTAAAAGCATTCAAGTTCTCTACTCGAAGATACCTATTTTCGTCGAAGTGTGTTAATCGTTGAATAGGAGCTTCGGTTAAGATTAATTAGTTTTTAATTTGACTTACCGTGCGACCAAGGGCAAACAGAGTGGTGATTACTTGTGCTATGTCCTTTTTCTCCCATAAGTCGACCGTTTGGAACACGTCGACGTCGTCCACCCCATACTCCTTTAGAGCCTTTTGAAACCTAAGGCAAAATCATCCTGATTAAATAGCAGCCCTACCCAGTTAGCCAGGTTGAAAATCCTAGGAACTGCTTCGTGGAATGTTATATCCAATTAATATTGATTTTACTTAATAAAATTACTAACGAGTTGATGTTCTCCATCATTTTGAACTGTCCACCGGAGGAGTTGATCTTGGCGACGGATCCAGGGGAGATTTTGTTCATCAGGTGGCACAAGACCTGTCCATCCTTGAGCACATCTTCGAACGTCTCACCCTGAGGGAATTTCTGGCCGAGGATCGACTCGATCCATTCCTGGGCCTCCCTTTCCTGTTCTGGGTTACGCTTTGCAGCGATCTGTAGCAAAAAAAAAGAAACTGAGAAATTCTACCGACGAATGAATGATCTTTCGATCAAACTTTAAACATGAATTATCGCGGATTGTGCTGGATACAGTTTCGATCCCAGTTGAGACCCAAATCAGAAAGGTATCAAAGACCAATCTGCAAGTCGCAGAATCTACAAAAATTCCTGGACTTAGGGTGACAACGGAAAAGTTGGACCGGTGCAACTCAAGTCCAAACTGGACAAGAGCTTCTCCATCCGAGAATGGGATACTAGAAAGTAATCACAAATCACTGGTCGAAAATGGAGACAGACTTCCAACGTGTCCGGTCACTTTCACGATCCTCCAGCACAATCGACACACGGTTTCGGTCACGGTTTCGGGGGTCGTACCTTGGCGCGCACTTGACGTTCGAGAGCCATTGTAGCACGGAGGTGGTTTCTTTTAGTGGACTGAAGTGCATGGGCCGAGTACCGACCCCTCTTATACCGGCGGGAAACACGGCCCACGCGTGTGTTTCACCACCCGTGTGGCTTCACACGTCGAAAAAAGACCAGCAACCGTGGCGTGTGTAGGTGGGGCCGCGTGCATGTGCGTGGATCCACGGTTATCGAGGATCTAATATTAGCGATCTGTCTCACTTGGACAGGACGGCCGCATGTAGATTTTCCAAAATCGAGGCTGCCAAGCTGCGATGGACATGGGACAGGCCTCGAGGTAGCCTAACCATGGATGAAACGCTTAAACCCGACTCGTCAGATTAGTTCACAGATTGCATGAACTCTTGACTGCTGCCTCCGCGGAGACTCTAGAAGGGCTTAATTTCTTTAATCCACTTTCAACTACCGAATTTTAGGACTAACTTTAGAACTTGATAGTTCTTCTTACTTAGAAATCATCTTTTGGAGGATGGACTCGATGGACTCTTTGCTGTGGTCATAGAGGATGTAGAGAGGATTAAGATTAAGTACTTCAAACTGTATTTGAACTGCTCAACTTTAGGATTCGATAGAGAACGCATCATTTTCAGAATTCATGTAGTATGTAGTCGGTTTAGATTTGTTAGACGCGCAGGCTGCTGGCCGGCTGTCTGGCTATTGACGGATGTTTCTACTGTATGTAAATATTGACGCCTTCGTTCGGTATCCTTGCTGTCCTTGGTTTTCTATGAAATCGCTGCTAGAAATTAGGATGCAGCTGCGTACAGAAAGAGAAATGGGAAACGAAATTTCGGTTGCGTAAAGTGCCGTGTGTGTGTTTTTTTCCTGTAAATAACCGACCACTATATAGGTCGGGCTATTATTACATCAGTCGCTTTCTGGATTCTCGTGGAACCGAGGACAGCGAGGGATCGAAGAAGACAGGGCCAAGGCTGTGTCTTCAGACTTGCACAAGTTAGGCGTTCCCCCGTAACTAGTAGACTTTACTTAACTATTAAGCAACACGTAAAAAAAATTATTGTGTCGTGAATTTTCATTTGTATCAGTTGTTGAAAGAAAGATTTAGGAAGATCGACTCGGTCTTTTTTTAAGGATGAAAATCTTTGGCTTAGAGGATCCTTTCAAGCATTCTTTCTCCAGGGAACGATAAGAAACAATTACGCAATAGACGGATCTATTAACCCGAATGATACGAAAGTCTGTTCCGCAGCAGAATTGCTAGCTACTTAGTCAAGTTTAAATATAATTCGCGGCGTGCCGCGTTTTGCTCATCCTCGTCATCGTATCGCGCACTTTTCGCCGAGTTCCGAAACGATTTAAATACGAACTGTCCAAAATTAAATCCCTGCGGTTCATGATTAATTATTTTCATAAGAACTACGCTCTGGCGCATCTGGTATCCAAGGTATTCTATTATTACCGGCTCTTAATCATTTCTTCAATGTTCGGGAGGATGTCGCGAAGCAACTGACTAGAAAATTCGATAAAAGTTGCCGATTTCGTGTCTCCTTCGTTCTAAAGTTTCATCCTTTGTCGTTTTCTCGAATAACGCCTCGAACAACGTTTCTAAATATCGAAATAGCAAAAATTTCAAGAATTGTATTTTGAAAGAAGAAGAATATATAAAAAGATGAAGAAATTCTTATAAAACTAAAAGGATTGCTATTCATTAATTGCTATTCATTAATTATAGTAACAACATTTTTGATGTACAAAAGAGAAGAGTATTGTATTAATTATTTACACACGAGTTACTGTTTGAATTCGAAGAGCTCGAATTCAAATTCGCGCCGAAAACAGCATGGTTTCGCTATCTAGCGTCCTGTTTCTGTATTAATGGTTTCCAAGCTTCGCTGTTAGATGACACTTTTCTGAGGCGCATAGGTGTCTACAATCCACCGTTTAGACGAAAGCATACTAACCCTAACAGCGAGTGAATAGGAGTTTCGAAAACGTAGGTTGTTTTTAGTTAATTGCCGGGTCTATTTCATTTCCTCTTTGTTCTCTCTGTTTACGTTTGACCCTGCGCCGAGAAACAATCTAATTTTCTCATCTTCGAGCTCCGTCGAAATGTGTTGTGACGCATACTCCGACTCGAACCCGACAGGCGAGCCGCAGAGACTCTAATTTCCGCAGTGTTTTGAAATCCGTTCTCCTAGTATCTTCCCATATCTCGCCGCCTCGTAAGTCCTTATTCATGAAACAATTATATAAGCCAGTCGAATTACAGCTCGATATAGCAAAACCGCTAGACGCTCCTTCTCTCGTAGATTATGTTCTTGTTTCTCTACCACCATTGCCTGCTTCTATCGTAAAACGGAGCATTTTCTATGAAATATAAACAATCTTTCACTTTGAATTACACATTTCACTGTTCAGTGATTGTTGTACAACAATGGCCCGACAAACCGATTTGTAATGAAAGTTCACTTGTTTTTTGTTTATTGTGATGAGTAATTGTTGCCTCTCGATTGTTAGGGGAGTCATCAGACATGGCACAAAGATTTCCTGTACCGAATACAGGGAATAATGGCCCGCCTCAACAGAGGTACACAGCGTCGTCTGTGCCTCCGAACCTACGACAGTATTCCGGCCCAAATTTTTCTGTGAGTACAACTTACCTTTGGTATTATCATCGTTATCGTCTAATCGTACCTTTTAGTGCACTGCGTACAGGTCACATAAAATCCATATTTTCTTAACGCAGATGCAACAGAGATCCGGATTCACTCCACCTCCGCAGATGGGCAACGCCGGACCTGGTCCAGCCAGCATAATAAGAGCCAATCAACCATATTCGAACATGCGTCCAGGACCAATGCCTAATCCTCCCGTTGGAAAGAGAAGCGCCGATCAACGTATACCTATGTCGCAACAAAAACCGTAAGTCCTTCGACCAAATGTTTTCTGTTGATTTTACATTACTCATGTTTCTATCAGCGCTCATTGATTCATTAAACAATCGATCTAATTTATTTTACACTTAGAAAGAAACATTTTATTTTGTACTTCAAAAGAAACATTTTATTTTGTTCTATGTAATCGAAATTGTGTCGTCTTTAATCGTTTGTGTCATGGTGTTGTGTCAATATTGAAAATCATTTACCAATTTGCCAGGAACTTCACTGCATTTCATAAGCTTCAAAATTGGTTTATTGATTTTTGAATCTGTGATTTTTACATAAACTCATTTAGGTATTTTTGGAACAGTGATTTTTCACATTCCACTTCCAAGAAGAAAAAAAAGCTGGCGGACAAAATACTGCCGCAGAAAGTGCGCGATTTAGTGCCCGAGTCGCAGGCCTACATGGACCTGTTAGCATTCGAGAGGAAGCTGGACGCGACTATAATGCGAAAACGATTAGACATACAAGAAGCACTGAAACGTCCTATGAAACAGAAAAGGAAACTACGAATATTTATTTCGAATACATTTTATCCTGCGAAGGAGGCTGGCGAGGGAGAGGACGGTTCGGTGGCATCGTGGGAACTTAGAGTAGAAGGTCGACTGCTAGATGACACAAAGAACGATCCTAACAAAGTAAGAAACGTTTTCAGATATACGGTGCAACGTAAGGGTAAACTTATTAATCTGTACTCTAAACTCTAGGTGAAAAGGAAGTTCTCCTCGTTCTTTAAAAGCTTAGTTATAGAATTGGATAAAGATCTGTACGGCCCTGATAACCACTTGGTCGAATGGCATCGTACATTAACAACCCAAGAGACTGATGGTTTCCAAGTGAAGAGACCCGGAGACAAGAATGTTCGGTGCACTATACTTTTGCTCCTCGATTATCAACCTTTACAAGTACTGCATTTTATCTTTTCTCTATTAACACGTTGTTATATATGTCTACGATACATGGTAAATATAAATCTATTGTTGTTCGTAGTTTAAACTGGACCCCAGATTAGCGCGATTGCTAGGTGTACATACACAGACGAGACCTGTTATCATTTCCGCCCTCTGGCAATACATAAAGACGCACAAGCTCCAGGACAGCCACGAGAGAGAGTTCATAAACTGTGATAAATACTTGGAACAAATATTTGCTTGTTCGCGAATGAAGTTCGCGGAGATACCTCAGCGGCTGAACCCGCTGCTTCATCCTCCAGATCCGATTGTAATTAATCACGTCATCAGTGTAGAAGGTACGCAGAGATTCCTGAACTCCTCTGCGAAAATATTCTCCGTTTTCCTCAGTTTTTTCGTTGATAAATCCTTAACAAAAACCACAATATTTTCGAGCAAACTTTGTTGACATTTACATCGACTCTTTCGAACAGGTACTGAAACGAAACAGACCGCGTGTTACGATATCGACGTGGAGGTAGACGACACGTTAAAGACGCAGATGAACAACTTCCTGCTGTCGACCGCGAGTCAACAGGAGATCCAGAGTTTGGACAACAAGATCCACGAGACTGTTGAGACAATCAACCAGCTGAAGACGAACAGAGAGTTTTTCCTGAGCTTCGCCAAGGATCCGCAGCAGTTCATCAACAAGTGGATCATCTCGCAGACCAGAGATTTGAAGACCATGATCGATGTCGTTGGAAACCCTGAAGAAGAACGTAGAGCAGAGTTCTACTATCAACCGTGGGCTCAGGAAGCCGTCTGTCGGTACTTCTACACGAAAGTGCAACAGAAACGCGCGGAATTGGAGCAGGCGCTCGGCATCAGGAACTCATAAGCATAACGATCGCAGTACAGTAACAATTTTTCGAAGCATTACTATGTAAAGTATTTATACGAATCGTTTTCCGATTGGTTTCAACGGGTGTCGATTAACGTGTCCCACACATTTACTTGACAACCCTATGGTTTCTATATCAAGTCTAGACGACAATTAGGGCGACGTATTTTCATGAAATTGTCAGGAAGAAAAGCTGTATAGTCTTACGAAGCGCAGAAACTGTCCCGAAGTAACAACGAGATTCTCCTCCAGTAAAAAACACAGCTTTATTTACACGAAACGTATATCATGTATCTTTATTCGAATCCATTTTTTTTTCTTAAATCTTTTCTATGAAAAAAAGTATATATACATATATACATATAAATGTGTGTGTATGTATATATATACATATTGCCACACTGTACGCTTCGTCATCGATGCGACGAAATTCTGTACAATATAATGAATAAATCTTTGATATAACTCGCTGAAAATATCGTCTCGCGCTGTATCCCACGAGAAACAAATATTTTTGTTTGTTTGTTAGAGGAATAATTTTGATTTATCACCGGACATTGTAAGAAACGAAACAGGGTACAGGAAATGAAAGAAAGCCGAGGTTTCCGTTATCCAATTCTTATTTTGTTTGTGCAAGTAAATACAATTTCTTACATAATCAGTACATGATGCAAAATATTGTTTTTGGCAATACCGCCACAATTTTAAACGCCCGGGGTAACAGGAGCATCTTAAAATTCGAATCTTCTCCAGTTGATCTAAGCTTTTTTTGTTCTCATTCGCTTATTTCTCGAAATTGGAAATTTCAATTTCTTTTGTTGTCTGTGTAAAAGTGCTTTTTTCCTTCTCATCTCCGTCTTACTTAAGAATATTATGGATTAATCTGATGCAGTATTACAACGTTAACATTCCATGCATCCACACACGGGATTGGGAAACTCATCCGTTGCGGTACAGGATATTATCATTTTCTCACTTTGCTCTTTGCTCGTGCATAACACAGTTCAAACATTTCCCGTCTCTTGCGAATGCCGCACCGCGGAAAATAAACTTGAAATGCACCGTTCGATAAACCTCCTACGCTTTTCTATTTTTTTTTCTGTTTTCTTCTCTAAGCCATAATGATATTACGAAACACACATCCTCTTCACATGCCGACGAGCATAACACGTAAAGCATCGATCACACACGTTTTCTCCTTAAATGTCGGTGTATGTGAAATGTCATTCTTAATTAAAAGTTTATCGGATCTGGCACGTGGTGAAATTTGTGCCGGTACTCCACGGTTCAAGTTCTCGATCCTGAACCTGGCCGATTATTAGTAGGCAGCGGATGTTATATCGAATAATATTACTATTGTGGACTTGCTCACATTATTAAAAAAAAGTCATATCTATGCAATTTCTAGATACTTCTCCGAATCGCATGACTTGGAAAATTTGGATTTCGGATAAATATCCGCGATCTAACTTTTTTAAAAACGGAGTGACACTTCATATGCACCAACTTAACACTTACCGCATTTAATGCCATTAAAAAAGAAACGATCCAATAGCGACATTGATTCTGGCGATAAAATTTCAAAACCTCATGAAGTCTCGATCCGATGAACATAAATTCTATCGACGGTCGCGGAATCCTTTACGACGCTAAATCACAAGTGCACAAATTGATTGTATCGTTTCTAATACAATAAACTCTGATTATATTCTGGCGTAATCGTCCAAGAGTCGTTCCACAGTGTATAATATCATTATCATTTATCATTATTATTGTTATTATTGACCTGTTTGATTGGAGCGAGTACGCCGCAGATTTGCATGCACGAGATCAAGGTTTATTGTATACATTTATTCCCTAATCTTAATTACACATTCACATATATTTCATTGTATAAAGTTTTAAATATACATGCGGGTGACGAGACAAATTCTTGAATGGTTTCATTTTTTTTCTCTTTTGTTGGTTTAATTAGACATTATTCGCTTAAATCATATATGGAAGTTGAAGGATAGAAAGGGTAGCCTAAACACATTTTTCCTATGCTCCTGACAAATTCACAAAGACCACCGCTTTTCTTTTTTCCATGCCAAACTGATGTTCGACGAATGGCTCGATGAATCTCTGTACACCCTATTATAATACCTTGTAAATAATCATGGTTCGTACATGTTTCACTAGTAGTCCTTGCTTGGATAAAACTGTTTACCATGTTTCTTCCATCTTCTTTAACACGCTGACTGCCATATCTTGCATATAAAACCATAGAACCTTCCGCTGGAATCTTCTTAACCCAGGATTTGTCATGGTTTCAACTTGGCGGAGTAGTTTGTTCGATAAAATTTGTCATTTCTGGCCTGAACCTTTGGTTTTGTGGTTTGGTCGCGCAGTGGTACGTAATAAAATAGTTTTCTCATACTTTCTTGACTCCCACGATGCCTGTGTGCGATACACACACACACACACACTTTTAATATGAAAATACTTGACTATGATCCCAAAAATTGTTTGAATACACAACTATGCAGCGAGTAGGTCTTTTGCCATTCGTACGCTGTTGGTTTAAGGATATAGCAGCCAACGTGTTAACTGGGGATTTAATAACACTACGGAGAGAGAGATCGCACACTTATTTTGCAGAACGAGGTAGCACATAGCCTTTGAACGATTTTCCTTGTGTTGTTACGAAGACATGTCGTTGAAGTGATCACATTTCGGGTATTGCTTTGTATACTATCGAACATAAAAGACAAATATCTTTTGTGTTGTGTGTCATACTGTTAGCTGAGTTCTCTTGGCTTTCGTTCAACATCCGACACTATGTACTGTTGTTGTGTTGTTCACTTTACAATATACATCCATGCTGTAATCTTGTTTTCCATTCGTATGATTTCTGTACGCATCTAGGTTCAAGAGGAAGGTAAATTCCATTCGTGCAGTCTTGTCTTTTTTTTTTTGGTACAAATGTTAAGTAATAATGTGGGACACACATCAGTGCAAGAGATCCGTACCAAGGAAGTTTACGTTAAAATTGTCATTTCCTTCCTCTTTTACATGACTATGGATACATTTAAAATAATAGCTCGTGTATTAAAACGACTGACTGTAAATAAACCGTATAAATGTCACCTATGATTGCGCGCAACAAAAATGCCCAGCGTTGCCATCACACGTCACACGAATAACGATTTCGTTTTTTTTCTATTTTTTTTTTTAACATTTTATCCAAACGAGGCCATAAAAACAGAAGACCCACGAATTGTTCTCGAGATATTCTGATCGATGTTTCATTCGAAATGATCGATTCTATAATTTAAAAAAGTATAACACGCGTATAAATAGAAATCTAAAATCTTGAAATTAACAACATGATTATATATTAAGTAACAAAGTAATTGAAAATGTTTTCAATAGATCGTTTAAAGTTCTTTACAATTTTTCAATATTCTTCTAAATTTAGGAATGTTCCTACTACATTTTACATCTTCGTTTCGTTTTCAACGACTTAACAAGAGTTTTTCTGAAAAATTCAAACAGTATTAAAAATTTCTAACTAACCATTAAAAAACTTACTGGAGAGTATACTTCTATTTTGCGAGATAATTTTCAATACTGATTCGGTACTGGAGCAACGATAGGTGTCATTTCCACGTTTTAATTATACGACTAATGCCGGTGGTAAAATTATCTGAAACACACGCTTCGATCGCATTATCAAAACCGATTTTTTTCTTCGTTTCAAGCATTCGATGCGAAATTTTGCATAGTTACGTTCTTTTTGTTTACTTCCTTAAAATATTTTCTAAAATAAATAAACATGTGTTACTTCATTACGCTAGAACATAAAAAAAGAGAAAACATTAACTGCGTTTAAACCCAATCCAGATTCTCGGTTGGGATATATAAATTCGATAAACATAGGATATGCATAGAAATCATTTGGTATAGTTACAACGTTTGGAAGTATTATTAGTTAATAAATTCTTAATAACATAAATATTACTACGAATGATGGAGTATAGGAGGCATACAAAACTAGAGTGTAGAAGAACAAACTTTTCTACTATACATCACATTGGATGGATCGTACAGCAAGGCAGTTTGTGTACTGTGAGGTTTATTACTTGATATGCGATGCGCACACAAATAACTAACAAAGTTAGCCGTTGTACTGAGATAAGTCAGACACTAATGCTTACGATTTCAATATGAAATAATACACGCTAGAATAAAAATGTGCAGAGTCATTTGATGTTTTCCCCATTAAGTTCTATCCAAGTAATGATAAATTGGCATTCGAGTTGCATATGCTCGCGCAACTCGTTAAGGCTTGAATATGTCTTTGACTCGTTCCAAATCTGAGCAAATTTGTTAATGCTTCAAAAAAGTCCTTGCAAACACTGGAGTGTTAAGAAGAACGCGAAAGTTCTTCAAAGTGTTTTAGCTTTTTCAAGTAAATCATTAATGAATTTCTGAAACATATAAACGTCTCGTGTTAGTAACAGTTACTCGAGTACCGTGGATCGAACAAATTGCTTCTAAGACACTGCGGAGAGGAGGACCCCGATTAAAAACTCGATTCGCTCGAAAATTAGTCACACGATATTAAATTCTACAGCATAGAACATTATAACAGTGAGTCACTAAATAGTTGTTATGCTAAGAAAGAGAGCACAGTTGCATGGTACTTACGTTTATATCGTGTGGTGGCTTTTTCGTGTCGACCAGTAGTTCCTATAAAATATACAAACAAAATACAGTTAATATTATTTTCAAACATAGTATAGTATTGTTGAAATTGGATGATTTACTTACTTGCAAAAATCTCCGTCTGTGATCATCGCTATCCATATCGAGAAGCTCATCTATATCTATTTCAACTTCTCGATTTTTACCACTATCATTCTGTAAATTAGAAATGTGTTTTATACGGATTTTATTACAGATACAATTGAATTCAGAGGAGAAGGAAATTATAACGATTAAGCTTGAACTTACAACTGCCTCATATAATTTTTCTAGCTCATCGAACAACCACATTTCCACTGCTAGTCTTTTACGAATGAGAGACATTTGATGAGATCCGTATTTGGCGGTCAAGAATTTTTCTCGACGTTCCTTCACCTCTCCTTTTTCAGTGAATGCCACATGCAGATTCGCACGAGCCGGACTACGTTCTGCGGTAAGTACCCCACCTCCTTCCATTATAAAACTACCTAACGGTTCAAAGAAATTAATAGTGACAAAATGTAAAAAATATGAACATTGTACGATTAAGTATTCATAAAGAATTTTAAAGTAAATATTAGTAATTTTTTTTGTAAATATATGCAATCAGTAGTGATAAATGTTATAGGTCAAACGATTAATGAATTAATTTAAAAATAGGAAGAACAGGGGATAAGGAGAACACATAATATTGTACAAAAAAACTATATGCATATCTACATCTTTATTATCCCACAGATTAACATGCATATATTACAAAACGAAATAATAGCACAAATTGCAAATAGAAATAGAAAATAGAGTTTACAATGTCGCGAAACGAAATTAAATATAAAAGCGATCATGTACAAATAAGGAATTACGTAAACGGCATTCCTTTATTAGTTTCTGTGCGTGATTGCGAGCGTTACAAAAGAATTAATTAAGACGAGATTAGTTCGAAAGGGGAGAAGCAACAAATTCCACAAATAACCATTGACTAATCGAGGAGAGAATGAGATCCGGGTTGTTATAAGCGCGGAATTCGCCGCTTTTTCCGATTCCTCGGTTTAGCGATTCTTAGCGGTCCCTATTTGTTTCTGCTAATCCGAGTCTGACGTGAAATTAAAACGAGTACAAATAAATCGTATTTTCGTGATCGGAAATTGTGGGGTTCGAATATTGTAAAATTGTTAGATGTTAGAAATACAATGTAATGGTTTAATTGGAATCTTGGTTTTTTTAAATGCAGCATCTTTTAAAAGCGAAAGAGTCGAAGTTTTTCGACCTTTTACAGTACTCTAACCCCTGAAATTAAGTACAGCGGTTCTCAACGATAATAATAATCGAAATTCATCCATCCCGGCTTGTTGTTTATACTTTATACTTGTTCTGACAGTTCTTTGATAATGTTATCGTGTCGCTAACGAAGTAGAACAACGCGTGCCAATTCTATCGAACGACACGTCATTCGCATTGCGTTCCGATTAATATTGTTCACATTTCTGTTTATTTATAGTCGTATTTACCGTAGATATAGGTTGCAGTTCAAGGTCCAACCCGGTTATTGTTACAATTGAGAACCGCTTTAATTACACGTCAGATTACAATAGCTCTCTCGAAAGTTCGTAATTCGAAAAATCTACTTAACAACAACGGCGAGACGCTCGTAGGTAATAACGTCAGATTCGTTTCTGCTCATTACTCGGCTCGTATTTCCCTGAATTTCGACGTGAAAAAGAAAAAAGAAGAAAAACGCACTCGTTCCGATCCGTGTATACTCTCCTCTCCTTTGTTATAGTGTAATTGACGAGAAAAGCAGCGTTCGGAGGGCAGCGGAATCGTGAATACTCTCTCACGAGGAACCGAATAATTAACGCACGTGCGAACCACTATTTCTGCATGCTACGATAAACAATGAGCCTTGACGAGTTTCGTTCCCTTCGTTAGGCGCTATTCAATGCAAATTGTAACCTCGGCGAACGCGGACGCGACAACGCTACTCTCTTTATATTGCTTTATACACACACGCGAACGAAATAAAACTTCGACGAGCCGAGGTCCCGATAAAGACGATCCAATAACGTGCGAATTAAAAAGGAAAACGGGACAGATAGCCGCGGCGTGCAAAGGCCAAACGAGGAATAAATAAATGTACGTCTTCTCGGCGTTTTAATAAATGATCAGCGACTCCCCGTCGCCGTTTCTCGCCGTTTCACCGTCCGTATAAACAAAGACAAGTCCGTGATCCCGACACGTAACTCCTCGTCCACGCGATAAACAGTATTATCAACGACCGTTCTATCGATCGTTTATTCTTACTTACTCTTTCAGCCTTTATTTCCAAATCTATTCGAGCCGTAACGCACTAACTGGCACTAACGCAATGCCGAGATCCATACGAATAATAAACTTTCGGTAGTCGAGCACGATAGCATTTCTTTTACTAGCCACCGCTACCACACGTTACCTAAGAATTATCTAGTTTCTGGCGAATCACGGGTGGGCTAAGCTAGGGACATTTCAACGTGAGAAATGTTTACGTTGATTGCGAGACTTCACATGCGATCGATACGCGGCAACTTCGAATCGAACATCTTTGCATTTAAATCGGTGCGAACCGACGTCGTGCAGTTTTAGTCGAATGCTAATATACAACGTAGAGGTTTTGAATAACGTATGCACAGGAATTGGCGAAAACTATTTATTATTTAGAAATAATTCAATCTTGACTGGCGTCGACATTCTCTGTTTGGAGACCTTTGAAACTAGCAACGGGTATGTACGTGACAAGGGTGTACAATTTGTTGGGAGAGTCTTCGTCGTCGTTTCTCCTTCTGCTTAATCGTACACGTACTCTAAATGGTACGTTCCTGAAAAATAAACACGATCTCGTTAGAACGGAAAAGAATCGCTTCGGTTCTGATCTCTGTCTTTTTATATATCATTGAAATAGTCACCTAATTCCTTTGGACCAGAGTTGCTTGTTCAAACGCGTATCGATCCTCACATCTGGAGTTCCCATTTGTTTCTCAGCGAACTTACGGACCTCCTTGATCGCTCGTGGGGCACGCTTTTTAAATCCAACACCGTGGAGGCGTTTGTGAAGGTTCACAGTGTATTCACGAGTCACTACCTCGTTGATAGCGCTCATTCCCTTGTTCTCTGTTGTTTTCGTCATTTTGCACTGGAAAAAGAGAGAGTTATTTACAATCCTGATGGCGAAGCAACGAAGAGTGTATTCTGAATTTTAACCCTTTGCAGTCGGAGCTATTTTACTCGAAAATTAAACATTTCCTCCGACCTAGAATAATTCCATTGTAATGAAATTGATATGTATAATACCTCGTACAGTAATTAAACGTGTAGTATTAACTTAAACTTAATTGGTTAGAAACTGACATATGTATTCGATAATGTAAACAATGTTGTATGAACAATAATCGAGTCGTCGCTCGAGTGCTGAGGGTTAAAACTATTTTGCGCAGAGTAAAAATATCGTTTCGGTACAATATCAGACGTTTAATTGACGTCTGTTATGTTAACAAGTGAAACAGTAACGAAAACAACAATTAACTCGTGGTTAATCAACGCGGGTAAAAATGATGTTCCTGGATAAAAATATTCAAGTGGTACGATAATACAATAAATAATTAATGTAATTGTACCGAAACTTGTTTATTCAGGACAATTTGCAGCCAGATGTTTCACGATTCTATTTCCGTGATTTTGACGTACCTCTCGGAAGAATGGCTCGCCGTAAAAGAACCGAAGTCTCTACGTCTCTAGCGTTCCTAAACTCATCGTTTCCGTATGCGCCATTGACACATCTTTATCGCATAAAAATACCGAGCACGGTATATTTATAATGTAAAATCTTGCGAGACGATGCTATTTGATTGCTTAATTATTTTCTATAAATTGTTATTCTATCTATAAATACAAAGTGGAATACATAAAAATAGCCTTGTTAGTCATCGAACACAGAGTGTATGTATAGAGGTGAAACTCGTGTCGGTATACTTGATGACGTTCGAACAGCAAAATGCAAGTATTGTTATTTAAAAAAAATACATTTGAGTGCTCGTGCATACTGGAATTTAGAGTTTCGAAGATTAATAATAAAAATTCTAAACTTTCCGTTCGTTGCTCAGTAGAAAAACGTAATCTGACCCAATCTGACCTAAATCTTTAGAGGCTGGAATTTCGTCTCTAAAGATATGCTCTATGGTTGAATGCATCGTGGGTCCGTCTTTAGGTATAGATTTCACCATTCAGATTGCCACACTAGATGCATTGCATGCCATAAGGAAGATCGCGCCACGATAGCTTCGAGGACGCTTGCAATGGCGGAAAATGGAGTCTATTAACCTGTGATGTTGATACGATTGTTTTTAATCATTAAAAAGCTTTTCATGGAATTAAAATGGCTGGTAAAGTGTGGAATTCAGAAATATGGAAAGCATGGGATAAACATGGGAAAAATGATTTGTAAGTGGTTAACGCGTTAACGTCAGAAAGTGCGTTCGATTAATATTGAATTGATACTCTGCATACTCTGTGCAATTGATGGTCGCAACTTATCTCTCCTGTTTCTCGCTCTTCTGAAGAGTTAATTGTCAATTAACGACTGTTTGCAGCCTCAAGTTAATCAAGCACAAATTTAAGGAAGGCAACACTACAGGTGAATCTATACTCTACGATATTCCCCTAGCCAGCTTAGCTGCATGCTTCAAAATTCTCGATCTGTTTGCGCACGTTAAACCTTGTCTATTTTGTGTTTGCAGAGTTATTAATCACGTTCTGTCCCTACACCTTTCCCTTCTCCAAAATCCAAAAATCATTTTCGCTCGATATATCCATTATTTATGTATAAAACAAAGAATCAACAAATTTCATGTAGACCGCGCGTATTTATTGGTTTTAAGAATTAGGAATGTAAATTGTACATCTTTTGTACTCTCGAAAATTTATACAAAAGTACAGACGTAAAACGAACACAGAGTTTGTAACGGGTTGTATATCTTCATGCACAAATTTTGTTTAGTTCTAGAATGGCGAAGAGGATTGTACGAATTAATATCAAATGGAATCCATGGGAACATAAAAAGGGACAGTGTAGTTCAGACATTAGGTGAACTCATGGTAAGACGCGACGATAATTAAAATATATGGAGTGACGTTGATTGCGCAAACAAGATATACTTTATTGTACGATTGTGTATCTACTTGCAGAATATCGATGGAGCAATACCATTGGCGATAGTAGATATATTTACGCTAATAGATGCAGAAGCGCATAACGAAGAAAGAAATAATTTTTATTATATTGTGAAAGAATCTGAAAAGGTATCATTTTATAGGATAACAGTAAACGTGATTGAAGTATTTACGATCGATTAAGAACCGAACACAATGTCCTAATGGCATAATTTATGTCATTTGCTTTTTGCACAGTTTCTAACAGATAGGATATTAAAGGAACGTTTAGAAATTGACACATTGCAAGATGTAGGAACATTAAAGAATAAGAGTTTCCAAACCAAATTCATTAAAGTGAAGACAAAATTGTAGTATGTATCTATTTTCTTTTTTTCGCTTGATCCACCGAATACATTTGAAACAAGGAGAGATCTGTTTAATTCTATCTTTTTTTTTTCGCAGCTATAAGCAACGGAAATTTAATTTATTTAGGGAAGAAAGCGAAGGGTATTCTAAACTGATAGTGGAATTAAATCAGGAACGTCCAGAAAGCGAAGTACCAACGATATTGGAAATTGTTAAATCCCTTATTGGTATGTTCCCTAAACTTTGATTCCATCTTAATAATGTAAACAGCGGGTGTAACAAAATTTTCTATCATTCTTTCAGGCTATTTCAATTTAGACCCCAACAGAGTACTTGACATTTTGTTAGAAACTTTTGAGAATCGACCACAAGACGATGCACTTTTTATCCCCTTGATTCGTTCGTATATGAGTGACCAGCAGGTACTCTGTGAAGTTTTAGGATTTAAATACTGTTCTACTGTCAACACCACTCCGTTTTCATTGCAAAAAGTCACCGCACTCATGTTGCAACATGGTGTGATTAAGTTAGATGATATATTGCCATGGTTAGTGCCAGATGATAGAACGATTATCAAGGAGCACGAACAGGCAATGAAACAAGCGAAAGAGTACGTTCGCAAGCTGAGCGTTATTTCTACTAAAGATAAGGAAGAAGTGCTGGAGGAAAAGGAGAATCCACAGGTAGAAGCTCGTGTCCTTACAACGAATCGATTAATAGAGAATCTTAATTACACGACTGTCTTTCTCAAGGATAAGTACGCGAGCAATCAAAAGTACGGATTATGCGAGGCGCTGTTGGAAATAGGGGCGTGGGAGGTAGCACAAAACCTGTTTAACAGATTGCCGGAACACAGTCTCACGGATCAGCGTCCCATCGCGTTGGCACTCTGCAAGATGATTCAATCTCTTATGGAACCTGTTTACCGCAAGTATGTATTGCAGAGACCATTAAAGGGTTACAAGCATTTTGAAGCGTGAAAAAGAATTTTTATTATAAAATGTGTACACATATCTTGTAGCACATACTTTAATAGTGGTCACACTCGGACGTTCCGAATGAAATTAGGATAGTATGCTATTGAACCGTGTTCCAGGCACTGTATCATATCACCGAAACTGCAAGGCCGAAGAGTTCCTCCCTTGAAAAGTTCTCTCGCTCCGAAGCCAGTCGAAGACCTCAAAGAGATCCACGATCAGTTGCTGCCAATGCTCATAGTCCTTGGTCCGAATTTGCACCACGACCCTGTATTGATGTACAAGATCATGAGGTTGTGTCATGCTGCCATAAAACAGAGTCCATTAGACTCGAACAAACAGCCTATTGAAAAGAACAACAACCTCTACTATGATGTATTAACCATACTAGACGTGGCGTTGTTGCCCTCGTTGTCCTTCATGGACTGTAACTGCTGCGTTGCGGAGGAGCTCTGGAACATTTTGAAGTATTATCCATATCAGAACAGATACTGCTTGTACGCTCGCTGGAAGAATGACACGCCTCTGCAGCACGCTGCTCTTCTAAAGAAACGAGCAGACGCGCAAAAGAAGATCAAGTCCATTATGAAGAGAGTGAGCAAAGAGACTATCAAGCCTGTGGGAAGGTCAATAGGCAAGCTAACACACTCCTCGCCTGGTGTACTGTTCGATTACGTACTCATACAGATTCAGCTGTACGATAATCTTATAGGTATGTTAGCAATATAGTACAATAATTGAAAAGAACTTGAGTACATTCGGTTGGTCGATTTGTTACAGGACCTGTTGTAGATTCTTTGAAATATTTGACAAACATTTCCTACGACGTACTTGGCTATTGTCTGGTCGAAGCACTGGCTGGTGCTGATCGAGACAGGTTCAAGCATGACGGCACCAGCATATCGCTCTGGCTACAGTCCTTGGCTTCCTTCTGCGGAGCTATATTCAAAAAGTATAATATCGAACTCACTGGTCTGCTGCAGTACGTGGCGAACCAACTCAAAGCACAAAAAAGGTACACTGTACACGTCGGCATGGTTATCGCTTATTGCTTTATTCTTATTGCGTCATTCGTCTCTCATTTTCGCAACTTAACGCGTTCCTCGTCAGTCACTGTAGTTTATTACTGTCGATTTGCTTGTTTCTACTTTCAGCTTAGACTTATTAATACTGAAAGAGATAGTACAAAAGATGGCAGGTATCGAGGCTGCCGAAGAGATGACTTCCGATCAGCTGGATGCTATGGCGGGTGGAGACTTACTAAAGAACGAGGTAGTATAAGTTTCCTTAACTTAATAATTGAACTATGGATATGTGACAATAAATTTTTATATATAATCGCCAGGCTGGTTACTTCAGTCAAGTACGTAATACGAAGAAATCCTCGCAGCGGTTGAAAGAAGCTCTAGCCGAGCATGACCTAGCTGTAGCATTGTGCCTACTGATGGCACAACAAAAACATTGCGTTGTGTATAGGGAAACAGATAAATCTCATCTTAAACTTGTTGGTAAATATCTTGCTCGCCGAGCAATTCATCTTCTTGTAATTTTTCTACAAGGATTAATGGAATTTGATGATCACAGGAAAGTTATACGATCAGTGCCAAGATACGTTAGTTCAGTTCGGAACATTCTTGGGCTCTACAATGACTGTAGACGAATATGTGGAGAGACTCCCTTCCATACATTCTATGCTCCAAGACAATCACATACATTCTGATGTTGCATTTTTCCTCGCGAGGCCAATGTTTGCACACGCCATTAACGTAAATCATTTTTCATCTGAATTAAAACTTAATTTTCATGATCCAGATCAAGTTTGTGTTAGAGTGTTAAAATAAACAAAATGCTTGTAGATTAAATATGACGCCCTACGCAAAGCCGACCCTAATTACAAAAGAATGTCGACCGCGATGAAGCAAACAAAGTATGCAGAGGCCGCGCAAGCTGTGATGGCGCCTGTAGCTCAATCCGTCAGACCTTTGCATCCCCTGAAGGTCTGGGAGGACATTTCACCACAATTTCTAGTGACGTTTTGGTCCCTCTCGATGTACGATTTGTACGTTCCTGTGGAGAGTTATCAACGAGAGATTAATAAACTGAAGCAACTCGCGGCACAGAGCGCAGATTCCAAAGATGTGGTTTGTAATCTCATCGTAATATAACAGCTTTTATATTTGAACAATTTCTGACGAGTATATTACGCTTGCAGAACGTTAGTAAAGGCAAAAAGGAGCAGGAGAGATGCACTACTTTGATCGAAAAATTGCAGGATGAAAAGAGAAAGCAGGAGGAGCATGTCGAAAAAGTGTTTGCATACTTGAGGTGAATTTTAGAAACGATAAGGAGAATGTTTAAATCGATTACAAATTCGAAATTCTTCATTTTGTTGTGATTTTTTTTTTTAGACAAGAAAAGGATACGTGGTTCTTATCACGAAGCGCCAAGTCGGCGAAAAACGAAACTATAACGCAATTTTTGCAATTGTGTCTGTTTCCACGATGTACGTTTACAACCGTGGATGCGATGTACTGTGCAAAGTTCGTGCATACCATACATTCTCTAAAGACTGCAAATTTCTCGACGCTTCTATGCTACGACAGGGTGAGTAGAATCATTAGACTGCGGATTTTGTTAGACTGTTAACTGCAATTCAATCTTTTCAGCTTTTCTGTGATATAACATATTCAGTTACCTCATGCACCGAGAACGAGGCGAATCGTTATGGGAGATTCTTGTGCGCCATGCTCGAGACCGTAATGAGATGGCATTCCGAGAAAGCAATTTTCGACAAGGTACACCTTCATTTCTAATGTTTCAATCTGCTGGATGTATTTATTACTGTTTCATTACATTTTAGGAGTGTAGCAATTATCCGGGGTTTGTAACAAAGTTCCGAGTTAGCAATCAATTTTCCGAGGCGAACGACATGGTAGGATTTGAAAATTACAGACACGTGTGTCACAAGTGGCATTACAAGATTACGAAGGTACCCCTTCCTCTACGGCTTGCGGATCGTCCTTGGAGAAAAACGATGAGATTTCAGGACTAACACGCTCTATTGTTGTAGGCTATTGTAGTTTGTCTCGATTCCAAGGATTATGTACAAATAAGAAATTCTTTAATAATATTGATTAAAATATTGCCGCATTTCCCCGTGCTGGCCAAGTTGTCTCAAATCCTTGAACGTAAAGTGGAGAAAGTGAGGGAAGAGGAGCGTGGGCAACGGCAGGACCTCCACGTTCTAGCTACGTCGTACAGTGGCCAATTGAAAGCTAAGACACCCAACATGATTCGGGAAGCAGACTTCCACCATGTCGGAGACAAAGTAATTACAATTGAAACGTTCTTAAAGTCTAGTAGAGTCTAAATAGAAACTAACAAGTTTCTTTGACAGGCTGGAAAAGCACAGGATAATCAGAACAGCGATACAACGGAGAAAGTAGGTGATGGAATATCGAATAAAGAGATCACCAATGGTGACACGCGGATAGAGAAGGAAAACAAAGAACAGCGTGAGAAAAGGAGCGCGTCGAATCAATTGTACCAGTAGGTTTTCAGCTTCTTCGTTTAACTGTGCTTCTTGGAAATGTTTTTATCGTTCTTTTTTGATACAGCGAGGGGTCTGAGAAGATCCGAAAAAAGGAGGAAGGTAAAGAGAGCGTGGAGGGAAAGGACAAACACGTGAAGAAAGATGAAGTCAAGGAGGACGATCCTATGGATAAAAAAGATCGAAAATATTACAAAGTAATTATATGTTTATGCGTGTTGTAGAATAACTTTTATAGGGATTATTGTTCGGTATTCGATGAATCGTAAATTGTGATCTTGATTACAGGAAGAACATTATTACAGTAGTGGAGTAGACAATTTAGACAGGGATCTTTCCAGTGTATCGAATAGTAGTGCCAGCTCCGGACCCACGCAAGATGGATCCGACAGAGGTTTGCATTAAATTAGATTAGATTAGAGTATGATTTAGATCGTGTTGTTGTTCCCTGTGATAAAGACAATCTTTAATTTCAGATGCCAAAAGAAGAAAAATTGAAAATATGCAAAAGGTGAGAATCTTCGCACGACCGTGCGAGTGTTAAACTCATTTCTTTCAATAACTTTCTAATTTCTGTTTCGTTAACAGGAAGGGAGACGAGTGGAGGGAAATTTGGATAAAAAGGAGCGTTCGAGCAAAAGTAAAATAAGAGACGAACAGAAGGAATTGCGCAGAGAGAAGAAAGTGGGCCGAAAAAGGGTACGCATTCTATGACTGTGTTTAACCCCTTGCTCTACGATTTATTTTTAATAATGATTCTTTAATGTTTGTAACTCATTAGGAAAAAAAAGAAAATTTATATTTTAATGTATACCCACGTGTTCTTCCAATCATTTCCATTCAATAGACTACAATAAAATAGAAATTCGTTTCAATTTAAAGAGAAATTTCGCTCTAAAATTTTCATTACAAGCATGACTCGATATTACAATACAAGAGGTGTTAATCATACTTTATTTACACCATAATGTCTTTCTAAATCAGGATAGAGCGGACGAGTCGTCGGCAGTCACTACCGAGCAAAAAAGAAGAAAAGATGACGAAAGAGGTAACTACATTTTATTCGACGGGTCTATCGGGAAGAATCATTTGATAAACAATGAGATTGTTTGCAGCGAAAGGAGCACATCAGAACGGCGATATGCCCGAACACAGAGAAAAGCATCATTATAATAAGGTCGGTAATTCCGGTTTAAATATTCCATTATATTTCAAAACCACAGAAAGAAAAATGAAACTAGTTGAGTCTTGAGAGTAATCAATCTCTTCGTTAATTCGAGTATATGAGGAAAGTAAAACCTTTTTTTCGAAACTATTCTGTAGTCGAATAGCTGTTTTTATAATCGTTAATAAACGATTGCAAGTAGGTGATTTAGTTGTACTCCCTAGAATTTTCATGCATTACCAAAGCGTAGCGTAGGATTAGAGAGAGAAAGAGATAGAGAAAAAATTACTAAGACCCTGATTAGACAGAGGGTTTACGCGCGTTTCGATTCACATAATCGCATCACGTTTGTATACATATACAATACAATCCTTATCGCATCACGGTTTTTATACATTTATCCCGACATTCTATCATCAATTAACTGAATCTCAATTTCTAACACTATTCCTTGACCCCTTAGTTGATAAAGACGTCCGCTTCGAGTACATTGAAAAGACGAAATGGGAGACAATAGCAAAGACCAGAAAAAATAGGTGATACTATCAAGTACCCAAACGCCATTTCCAGGGACCCGTGATACTCAGAAGATTCATATAACAATGTATTTTCAGGAAAAGTCTCCCTACACAAAGGAACGTGCTCATGAACGGGAGGGCCGCGAAGGCAGAGACAAACAATATCCTTTTTCTATTGATTAAATAATTTATTAATTACGTCTTTTCGAATTACTTGGTACTATTTACAATCACTTACAATGCGATACGTTCCTTAATTCCTGAACACTAGAAGAAGTTCGGATCCCAAACGAAGATGATGTACAACAATGGAAAAAAATTTGACTTAACATTTTATATACTACGTTTGGTGTTGCATGTAATTAAGGTAGAATTCAAATAATAAAGAAAGATAGTGAATAATTTGTATATTATATTGACGTCCAATTTTATATAAAATAAAGTAGGTAACAAAAAAAGTTTTCTTTGGTACACGTTCAATTCAGTCTGAGATTTGTACATATACAACTACAATACTACAATACTCGTGTTATTTATAATAAATAGAAACCAGCGATGCCAATAAATTAAATCGATTTTCACATATACTTTGTTATTTATCTCGCCTTACCTTTAAGTATTTTGTAAATAAATTAATAGAAAACACGCTGCAATGCAAATACTATGTACATATTTGCTTGGTATTTATTGTTAACGACTTACTGTACGTTACGGCGAACTATGTATAAAATTGTAATAATATTGATCTGCTTTCAGACTTTCCTCCTCCAAACGTTTTAATCTCATTCTTGCATCCTGAAGGATGTCCTCTGTCGAACTACTTTCGCTGACGATTGTATTCGCAGTTGTTTGAGTTGGTACTTCGTTAGCAGGCCTTAGAGCTCGTATTTCTTCTATTTGACGAGATAATTGGAGAGCACGCTGGGTTATCTGCTCTATTCTCAATTGCTGGTCTTCTATCAGAGTATTTAATTCTTCTTTTTCTTTAGTGAGAACCTCGATCTTCTCCTCTTGCGTAGCATCTACTGCAAAATCGGTTTGCACCTCTATGTTTTGCACATTTTGAATCGCAGCCATCTCTGCTGCTTTCTTCTCTCCTTGTAGTTGTTTTAAATCCTCCTCCCGTTTCGCGTGGTCATTTTGTTCCCTCTGCAGCCTGAAAATATAATTATTATTAATAAATAAAAGGCAGAGAAAGATTTATATTATTTTTCACTTTTTAAGATCAAGAAACTTGGTCATAATTTTCTATCAACAAAATGCGTACCTATTTTCTTCTTGTAACAACAATCTTTCCTTCAACGCTAATTCCATTTCCTTCTGCAGAATTTTTTGTTCATTACTCTGCCGCTTTTCCTCCAATTCTTTCTCCTTTAGACTCATTGAACGCATAACATTCTGAAAAAAGATCATACCAAAGAGATGAGAAACACGCCTGAAAGTTCAGTTAATAGCAACTAGGTAAAGTTTCAGCTACCTGCACCTGCTGCAGCTTAGCGTCCAATGTCTCGACATGCTCTTCGACCAGCAACGCTTGTTCTTTCAGCATCGTCTCCCTTTTATGCACTTTATTATTGATTATCTGTTTGTGCAAAGATATTTTTCTCTTCAGCGTAACCAGTTTCTCTACACGAGCGTTATAAGACAGCCAAGAAAATTTGGTTTGTGTGGACTCGTTGCAGAGAGTCACGTGCTCTTTTATCGGTACGCCGTTGTACATGTTGTAAGAGAACAGAGTGATGCATTTCAGTATGCACAGGAGAAGCGGCATATCGCTTTCTACGTACTGTGATATAACATATTGGCCTTTCGCGTCATGAGGATTGATACCTAGCGTCTCTAATGCATGGAGTACGTAATCGTTCTGTAATTTTTCAGTTATACCCTCTTCGTTCTTGTCGGACCGCTGAGGCGTCTTGTTAGAGAAGTTAATTAGCAGTGGTGCTTCGCTGGCGAATACCGATAGAGTGTAAGCATAATTGTGATTGAACAAGTACTCCGCTATCAATAGGTCATAGATGTATTGTTTTGCAGATTTTGGATGATCGGTTTTCAAACCGACGTCCTTGTTCCTCAATGCGTTAATTAAATTTTGACGAAGGTGAGTTCTTATGTTCGATATCATTCCAGATTTCTCAAACCTACGGGTTTCAAATTTTAAATAAAATTCTCTGTTAAACCTAACCTATGGTTGCGTCTTGATTTCGTTTTGAAACATTACGTGAAAGTATACTTACCAATTGTATATAGATGGATGACATTCTTGGGCCATATCGAAACGAATAATTTAGAAGAATTATCGAATAAAGGTACGGTTAATTAAATTGAATTTAATCGACAACAAACTGTTGTGTGTACACAAAATTTAAATCTCGCGTAGATTGTCGACGCGCGCGCATTCTGTATCGGATGTTGCGCATCAAAGTTTTTGAATTCAAAACTATCGACATAACGGTTTTACAAGTACATGATTTTATTTCTATAATTGTACAAAAATCGTTGTTTATATACAATGTTCAAGCATCTAATTGAAATATTTATAAGTATGAACAAAAGAGCGCACTTCTTTGGATGCGATCAAATATCAATCGTGTTTTTCATTTTTAAAAATAAATAATATTGATAGTAAATTAAAGAAAATTTCTTACACAATCATACATTTCCCGTATCACAAAATACTAAGTAATTTAACAATCCGCACACAATTTCTGTATGTTTTACACACTCGATCGAATAGAACAAATGTTAGCATGATTTTATATAATTTCAAATATATTACAAGTAGCCCTGCAACCAGTAATAATGATCCTAACAGTCTAACACATTGTTTATATGCTCAGTATGTTCAGAAATATTTTTCTACATGCTTGATACTTAGGACACTTTAGCCTTTTTGTGTTTCGTTCGTTTATTACTTGTCGTTGACTCCACTTCTTGCGAGAAATCGTATTTAGCTGCCAGTCGTTCCCTAATGAGCAAACCTCGGATCAGTTTCCTCCAATTACCATAAACCCTCTTGTCACGTTTCTCTTTAGCCCGTTTGCGGGCTTCAACCTGTTCAGACTCCCACGCTTCTCTCAAAGTGTCCTCGTACTCTTCGCAAACGACAAATCCTTCGAGTGCAGGCACTGCACCCATGCATCCAAAGTTGAAACCAACGACAGCCGATGCACAGTCGATATTCAACTTCCTGGCGATCCGGTTCAGTCCTGGAACTGTTAACAAAGATCGGTACATTCCTCTAGCCCAAATTTAAACTTTATGGCTGCTGGGATAGTTGCAAAGAAAAATCAAGAACATACGATCAATGTGGACAGTGCCTTTTGGAAGCATGCACTGTTTGAACAGGTCCACATTTCCATATTCATTCCTTGGCACGATGCCGTTCTTGGCTTCCGGAGGTACATAGTCTGTAGTCTGCCACTCCCCGAATAACTCCAGAGCTGAATCTTTGATCTTCATTCCAGACAACTATTCAAAACAAGAATCTTTATATATTATTTACTTCATACGTTTCTTATAATGTTTCACAACGTCAGTCATATAACGTCAACTACCTTGTCATACTTTGGACGTGCTTTGACTATCTTGTACGGGTCCTGTTTCGGTTTTACAACTCGAGCTTTCTTCAGCCAAGTTTCCCTCGAGCAAAGGATGTGCACACAGTGACGAGAGTAGATGGCTTCGCCGGTAGAAGTGTGTCCCAATGGTACACAGTCTGGAGGGTACAATGCTTCGAATTTCAATAGATGCCTTGCGATAACATACAGCGGATGTCCTTTGCATTCGCCAATGGTTTTAGGCAATGGCTGTTCTAATTCTCTGTAACACAAAGTTCATTTTACAATAGAACGAAGTACTGCAGTGAGAAGTTACGAGAAACATACTTGTCTAGAAGCATCTGGTCTTCGGCTCTACAGATGGCAGAGTCCTTTTCCTTCCAAGGAGCCAATGCTTCAGTCCACCACTTCTCGTCAACTCTTTGCTTGCGTGTGACTGTTAGCCAATGGGGACAGTAACGTCTAGTCACATCCTTTATCGAACCAACAGAGTTCCATGCTACTACGTACAGAACAGGTTTCTTTGCTTTTTTCTGTAATAGAAAATAAGGATTGTTAACATACAAAAATTTTAGAAACAAGATAAATTATTCCTCGAATCCCTCACATATATTTCTGTCACGCAATGAATCTTCTCTTCCATCACGCTCGCAGAAATCCAACTCTCTTCTGATTCTAAGTATACTTCGGCCCAAAGATATTGCGAGTTCTTTTTCTTATTTGAATCCTCGCTTTCGCTATCGCTGGATAACAACTTTTTATTGCTTTTCTTGCTACTCTTAGAATTTTGTTCTTTTTTACTGTTGTCGGACGATTTCCCTTTTACTACAACTTTCGGTTTCGGTTGAAACTCTGCTTCGGAGTCTGTGGAGTCTTCTTCTATGTAATATTTCGACTTTGTACTGTAGCTCTTCGAGCTCAAGTCCGCAGGCTTCTTGGATTTATCGTTGTCTGGCGAAACATTAAGTTTTTTGGATCTCAGCTGCCTCAGATTGGACGTGTTTTTTTCTTCCTTTGTTATTTTAGTCTTGCTTTTCATAGCTGCCGATTCTTCGGAAGCTACCTCTTCCTCAGTCTTAGACTCTGTGATAGCATCCGATTTTCCTTTCTTTCTTTTGCTTTGCAATTTCGACTGCAGAACCTCCGCTGCCCTTTTCTTTGCTTCCATATTCGCAGTTTTCTGTGCCTCTGAACTGTTCAGAATTACTTTTGTCGCTTCGGGTGTCTTCTTTTTGCGTGATTTCGAGCTATTTTTCTCTTTACCTTTACTCGACTCACTCTTAGACTTTTCCTGTTGTTCCTTCAAATCAATTTTGAATATCGGATCGTCGCTAAACACCCTATGCGGCGGACAAAGAGATATAACTAATCGACAGTGCAAGCCTAATGCTCTTAACATAGCGACATAGAGTACTACCAACTCCCTGTAATCGGAGATCCTTTTCTCCCGCAGCACCTTCAACAGACTCTCTTTGTTGATACATTTATTATCACTGCTCGCAACTTCTTCAAATACGAATAAACGTTTAAACCATTTCGTAAATCTCTCCAAATACATAAGGTCGATTCTATTCTTCGGGTACTTGTCGGACGACATTAAAGACAGTACTGTCGACATCAGCTCGGGCTCATTTGCCTGTTTGTTCATATAAAATCCGTAAGCTAGCCAGCAGAGTAAACCTACTTTCTCTACATATATCTGAGTAGTTCGCAATCGTCTTCGTAGAATTGTTTTCAAATCCTCGCTTCCTTTTTTCTTTCTCTTTAGCATGATACTAGTGCCAGGCAGAGTGATCTTAACACCGTCTTTTGGGATAGAGTATTCCGGAGTGTCTTCCGCATCATCCTCTTCCTTTACGGACTCTTGTTTCAACTTCTTTCTAGCGGGAGAATCCACTAAGGTCTCTCCTTGCAGTAAAAGTTCAGTGATTTCATTGGATGATGCGGGGTTCAGCTCGTTTGTTACCTGTATCTTCCCTTTTCTCTTTTGTTGTGGAAGGTCGGAAACTGTTTGTTCCGTTTTGATATCGTCATTGTTGAATTCAAGCTTCCGAGTACTTTCTAGATTTTTCAGAACTTCGGTGAACAGTTCAATGTTGGATCGGTTGACGTCCTCGAGATCCCCGTCCTCGGAGGTCTCGTCGTCTGTATCGTTCTCCGGCGCGGCAGAATTCTCGTTCGATTGTCCATGCCGGAAAAAGGTAGAATTCAGATTAATCTTCTCCGGATCCACCAGAAACTCGTTGCTACTATCAGAACTGTCATCTTCCGACAGACCACTCATCTCAAAAACTCTTCGAACTTTGCAAACCCTATTATCCGCTCTATTCAGTTACCATTTCAACGCCTTGCGTCATATTACATCACACGTTCCTGTGCTTCTTGTGTTTGTACACACTGTCATGTGCTATTGAACACTGAACTCAACTATTCAAACAAGTTACCGACAGAGAACTGTCACCGTCGTCGATAACGTAGTTTCCTTACCGACAACATTGTAATTAATTGAAAATTTGATTAAATAACTTTGGACACACCATTGTAAAGATTCATTCGTACGTTCATCGTTTCTAATCGACGAATTTCTTTTGTATAGATCAGATCTAAATACACCTTTCGTTACTCGGAAAAATTCTCAACTGTCCCTGGCTACTAGTGGCCACCCCGGTCCTTTAAAAATTGAAATATGTAGGTATTATATTTGTTAGGTGATATCTGACTACTAATTAAGATACTGATGCGGTTTGATAATTATTTATTAATGCGATAATTGCGGACGGGACATTTCGGTAGTAAGTGACGCTGTATCTACGGGAATACTAGTTGTAGCTATTCGCAGCAAAGAACATAAAGATTCGTTTGTTAACGCAGAACGACATTTGGATTTGACGTGTTTCATGAAGGAAAAGCTACTTCCGCATTTATATGTCGATCCGAGCATAGAGTGGAGTCTCAAACTGAAATCTACAAGTTTTGGATATTTTTCCTTTGATAATAGTTTAAAAAATTCAAGTCCATACTCGTGTCGACCAAGTAAGAACGAATCCGATTGTAAATCACGAAGTTCTAGTTGATATGCTGTTCCTTGGTTTATTATTTCGCATCCTTTTGGATTATTAAAAATTTCCAGGTCATTACTTAATAAGTCAAAATCATGGAAATGCCTTTGAGCTTGTTGTTGAATCTCTATTAGCCATGTTCGAAATACTGAAAAATTTACATTTGAATATTGTCGAGCAATTTCTTCGCAGGACGGAAAACTATGTAACCGATTTGTTTCTATTTCGTTGATATATAATTGGAGATGATTTTGAAATTCTTTCACGTAGCCAACCAAATCGGAAATAGTTTGATTCTGCTTTTGTAAATTTGAATTTAATTTATTAAGATGACACGCAATGTCGGTTAAAAATGCCAGTTCGCTTAAAAATTCAATATCTTCAAATTTCTCTTGCACATCCGTGGCATCCGTTTCTACTTCACTTTGTAAAAATTCTGTGATATCGTCTCTCAAATGAAAAAATCGTTTCAAAATATCTCCGTCGCTTAACCAACGTACTTCTTCGTCTAAACATAAATCTTCATACATAGAGTTCACATCTTGTATAAATGTTTTAAATTTCTTATGTACATGAGTCGTATCGCCGCCTCTAATTAAATTTAAAATTCTGTTTACAATATTCATTGTAGTGCTCTGCGCTAACGCTTTACCTGAAATTAGAGATTAAAATTGAAAACAGCAAATTCTGTGGAAGAAACTCGATCTTTTGTAAAATAAAATGAATTGGAACATTTTATAGATAATTAACTAAAACAAATGACATCGAAAGACTATAAATGACTGAGGTAATGTTTACCACATAGTGCCTCCTGGTGAACGATACATTGAAATGTTGGGCAATTTATTCCATGCTTTAATAAAAGTTCCCGAAATCCAGTTTCTTCGCCAACCATTTCTTTCGTTCTGTTAATTATCGCAGAACACTTGGAGAAACCTCCGTACTTTTCTACTTGCTCATAGACACCGTACAAAACATCCGTCCCGTTTGCAGTCGAATGTAAAGAAACCAATGATAATAGTTCTTCGTGGATGGAAAAATCATCGCTTATCATTCTTACAAAAATTGATAACTGTCTTACGTCCGTTATTCCTGTAGTTTCATGGAGATACAGCGAGAAATAACGACATTCGTCTAATAATGCTTTCAATTTGTTTTCTAAATGCCCATTAATTTCACTAACTCGTCTTGAAATGGTTTGCCGTGACAATGAAACCGTTTTAAAACTTTCCATTGCAGTTTTATTGCCAAAAGCTTTCGCCATTTCGATTGCACATTTCTTAATAAGTTCTCCGTCGGAGAAACTCTTTTTCGCGCGTGCAATTTCTAATGCGACCGCATACGAAGCCGCAACGCTTTGTTGTTGAATTGTGTCCGTGGCACATACACTATCAACTTCTGGTTCATTATTGTCGCCGTCGTTGTTGCTGAGCTGCTTCAAATTGTTCAGTATTTCTACTCGACATTCTACAGAACATGTATCGTACATTTCACTATGACACCTATTATAGTGGCGAGATATATTACTTTTTTTCATCCCTGAAATTTTTTTCTTACATATTAAACATTGTGCTTTTCCGCCAGAATTAATGAAAAAGTAATCTGTTTCCCAGCTTTTTTTAAACAGTCGATTTCCTGTGTCAAGTTTTCGTTTTGACATGGTGTCAAGCAGAATAGAGCAGTAACACTAGGAGATGTGAATGTCAGAACAAGGAAATAATAGCGGAGTAACAATCACGATAATATAATGACAATAAAACAAAATAACTCAAACCACGATAAATTCCATAATATTTATGCGAGGTTAGAAAATCTAACAGCAAAGAGGAGATGAGACGAGAGATGAGAGTGTTCAAAAGTGTTCACTAGGTTTCTGCAGTATTGTCACTGATCTGTATACTATGGATTGGAGATTCCCATAAGGCTCCTGTACAGCAGTTGAAACAAGTAGAAGAAGGCAATTCCGATGCCACCGCCACCATATCTAAACGAATGTACTAAAAGAGAAAGCGCGAAGCGCTATATAATACGAATTGCTTGTATGATGGTTGAAATTCAGTAAAGTCAATCAGAGCAAATGAAAATCATGAAAATAGTAATATACATATATAAATGTAATATTAAACAAACTAAAATGAAGTCCGCAAAAAGTGAATTTGAAATAAATCTCATTTACCTAAAAATCATTGGCACCCGACCATATTCGCATCCGTGATGAGAGCCTGTAGTGAAAGAATCTATGGATTAAAGAATCTTAATTTTTGTTTGTTAAATGTTTAAATGCGTTCAAAATTAATAAACTTTTAGTATTATGAACTAAATTTCATTTAATTTAACTTTATCCCAAACAAAGTAAACGACAAAAGGCAAATATTTCAAATTCACTTTAGTTTGTTTAATATTACATTTATATATTTATATTACTATTTTCATGATTTTCATTTGCTCTGATTGACTTTACTGAATTTCAACCATCATACAAGCAATTCGTATTATATAGCGCCTCGCGCTTTCTTTTTTAATACATTCGTGTCGCGTCGGCGCACTGATATTATTTCAATAGTGCGTCTGCGCGTGGCGAGGTGAGGCAAAGTGTAGAGCTTCACGGGTGATCGGGGGGTGCGGAGAGAAGTACATAGTTCACCCATTTAGGTATGGTGGAGCCACATGAAAATTGGCCAAATCTTCTTCGAATTTTTTCAGGCATCTCCAATCCATAGTATACAGATCAGTGAGTATTGTGCTACCCCCTAGCAGTCCAGTCCAGTGGTGAGAGTCTATTCGTTGGTTTACCTCGTCTATGTCTATGGTGGCCAATGGTGGCGGAGAGACATCGATCGTACCGACTGGTACCAACCAAACAAACGTTCAACCTTATCCTTCGAGCATTGTGTTCACGCGACTATTGTTGACAGTTCTTCTCGGAGAAAGGTTGCTGCAGCTGTTGGGAGAAACAAACGCCAGCTCTTGTCAGAGCATCGCGACTTTTTCTATTGCAAAGTTAGAATTCGTGTGGGTATTCGTAGGAATCGATTAGGAAATCGAGTTACGAAGCTGTATTCCCAACGACTTGTCGCTGCGAAAGAAGGTCATTGCAAAACGGAGAAAATGAGGTATTTATCTATGAATATGAAAGCAGATATTTTCTTCGTTCCCGCGCGTCACTTCGTTCTCCTGTCGTTCAAATCGTTCTCGTGCGTGAAAATGTTTACGACATCGGCTGACTGACGCTTATTTTTGGCAAACTGCCAGTCGTTCAATTTCCCTGAGAATTGAAGAAGCAACAGTATCGAATAGGTAGAGGGAGAAAGAGGCGGGAATCAAGGTAGCATTCCATTTAATTGTCATGCACGAACCGCCATCTTTTCTACTGACAATTTCTTTTCAAAGCGACCTTCCATTATGCTATGCATCCCGTTGCATTCGCTGGATATGAAAACCGTTCAACGACTGTTTAGCAAATTTTCGCATTTCCTCGAATAATTTAGGCGTTTTATTTTTTGGCAATGTCGACAGAAGCTGTTTCTAGGAGGATATGTTAATCAGAAATTATATGTATATATATATATATATATATAAATATATGGATATGTACAATATATATGCATATATATAGGCAAATACGTGGCTTCTGACAAGATAGAGCTCTTTCCGCAGTGCGATTAGACAAAACGATGCTAACCTAATTATAAGACCTTTTTCTCGTAACTCTGTTTCATGTGCTTGTTGATTTGAAAATGCACATAATACTATTGAAAATGCACATATGTAATACTAATAAATATAATATTATTGTTCGAAATTAGAGGTTATGTTTTCGGACGCGTCTCAATAAAATGGCTATTCTCTTGTATTTAATGCATGGACTTCATAGGCATTATGTTAATGAATTTTAATGAACATGTTAGTTTTCATTCGCGTCTCAATTCTCTACTTGTTTTGTAACATCTCGCAGTTTATAAAATTTTAGCTGAACACCGAACATGCTCATCTTCGAATAACGCGAAGATAAGTTTATTTTAACTTTTATAAGATCGTTAAATCTTAAAATAGATTCAATGAACTATATTGCTCGAACGTAGTTATAACCCGGCATTCTTACAGCGACGAATGAATTTTCTGCATTTAAATTGCGGTGTATTTTGAATTTTTGAACTTTTGAATTTTTGAATTTTTGTGATTCAAGTGGAATATTTTATTAATAGCGGAAGATCACAGATGACAGCAATGAACGGGAAGAGACCATCTTCGATCCCCTCGCGACATCAATCTGAAACTGTAGCTCAACATTTTGATCTAATTAAATACATCTACGATTGTAAGTATAGCGTGAGGGAGAATCGTTGTAGAGTAAATATTTGCGACAATGAAGGCTTTACATTGAAATTCGATTTTTACAGCCTGGAATTCGGTGTCTAGAGAGCTAGACATGTGCCATAATCAACCGCACAGTAATTCTTCTAATTATAGAAACGGGGCATCCGTTACATATTACCAGGAACGAGAACCTAATCCACAATTGAAAGGTATATAATAATTGATTTATATATTATTTTCTAGTATGTTTCTTGGTTTTTAAATAATCGATAAATCTTTTTACATTAAAAGATTTTGAACCGTTCAACCTCGAGGCTTGGTGGGGACAGCGAGTTGTTCAAAGTATCACCAGGAATGCTAATTCCTAGTGCCAGGCCCATCACATCGACTACAATCGAACATTCTCAAACAGACATAAGAAACAGAAGAGATAAATAAGAGCTGCCGAACAAAACTTGTTTTCTTTTCTATAGAAACAGTTTATTGTATACTCAGAAAAACAATCGACAGAAGGAGGATAACGTAGGTATAAATAAGTATTTAGCAATGAATTTTAAATCTTTTTGATAACAAAAAAAGTAGAATATTAGGAAAGAAACAAAGATAATGCGAGAGAAAGAGAGTGAGAAAAACGGAGTGTGCGCGTGCGCGCGCAAGAGAGAGAGAGAGAGAGAGAGGGTGAGAAAGGGAAAGAGCAGGGTTAAGAATGCATACATATTAGTATGTATATTACATTCCTCCAATCTTTTATTGTAACTTAACGCAATAGTGCGTTTTCCTGGATCCTTTTAAATATCGTGTTTTGAAAAGTATTTTACTCCATGATCGAATGTAAGCCTTTGCCTGTTTCTGATATTGTCTTTCTAAGATTTGAGAATCAACACGTTATAAATAATTAAGATTTATAGAGCATGCTGAAAATATTTATTTTATTTGCCGAGACAAGTAAATGTAATTATAAGACGTAGTTTATTATGAATCAGAGTTTCATTGTTATTTAAAGATGAGATGAATTAATTATTAATCTTTTTACCTTTTTCTAATGAAGACATGTATACAGAATGATGAACCGAATGTTAATGAACTGTACATGCGAACGAACTGTACCGAAGGTTTTACCTTTTAAAGTTTGCACATGTATGTATTTTTCCACGGATTGCATTTTGCATTTTTTAATCGATTTTGCACATACGTATCTGTAACGATGTCACACTTCAATTTTAACGAGATAAGTGTCTTTTTGATATTGTTTAAAAGAAAAATAAAAACGTGCATTGTCGCATATGAATATAGTAGGCTGCACTTCTATCTTTGATAAAACTAAAATAAATCATATTCAAAATAGTACGGTTATTATTACAATTTAAAGTACAGTTAAACATACAACTATGTACACTAACATCGTATGTTACATAAACAATGTACATGACGGAAGTATAGCGATCTTGTAAAATTTATCCGAATAACATTTTTAAACAATTGTCAAACCAGTTTTTACCAGTTGCTCGTAGCGGTATTTTTTTACGTACAATTATGGTAAATAGCAAAAGTATTATTACGGTTACCCAAAAAACTTAGCTGGATACTGTTACATGTTACGAACATCATTGTAATGTTAGGCATTTATGTACCTCCGAGAATGATAGGTAGCGCTATGCATAGAGTTATCGATTCAACGCTTGGATCCAATCGAACAAATCACCGTTACCACGGTACTGTGAATCCTTCTCGATCATGGTTCGAGCTTGATCTAAAGCGTTGAATTTTAAGGTCTTGACGGTTCGTTCCAAATTGCAGAGACTTCTTTCTATCGCACGTTTTTCGCTATTGAGCATCTGTTTATTCGAAAAATTTCTACATTTTGTACCAATCATTCTAGAAAAATTGATGTACGTTTTTAAGAGTATTATATGAAATCATGAAATATAAGTATCTAAACAATTATTTATCTGTTTAAAAATATTTTATCATTAATTCCACACCGATTCTTCCAAAATATCACTGTACACAGCATTTTGTATTCTGTCGCCTTGAAGCTATAAAGCTGTAGTTGATAGAAAAGTCTTATACGAGTCTTTTAGCAAAAGTTCATTTTTGTTGAACGTTAGGTTTAGAATTTGTACAATAAATATATATATTTGTTTACTCACCGTGGTTCCAGCATTTAGGCGTAGAAACGATTTTATTCCGACCACTGCCGTTTGCGTAGACCTGTTCACAGTTTTCAATCTCGTTGTTTGCGTACCACAGGGTATGCCAGTTTGTTTAACATTCACGGATGCATAAATATGGTTAAAGAATATAATAATTCGGTCGAGAGGCGCTTTCTCGTATTCGGCTTCGTTATCGACGAATTCCATTCGAACGATTGCCTCGTTGTCATTTAATACGACCGGACATTTTAATTTCATTTCCCTATCGATCGATAATTTGAAAATGTATTCTTCGTACGATCGACCATTCGAATGCGATTCTATGCATAATACACGATCGCACGCGTTCATTGACTTATTTTCACCGGTGAATTCATGATCATTATTTTCCTGCATTACTGAGTTTTCTAAATCTTTATTTTGAGGAAACGCGAACTTGCTCGGCGAGTTTTCATTAGAATTTCTTGAATTTGTATTCGCTTCCCGAGAGGTAGAACAGTTTTGGTACTCGGTCTCTTTCTCTGGGACTTGATCGCACGATTGTTGCTGCGCCTGTAACTTTTTCGACAGTTTTGCCAATATCAGCGTATTCGATTTTATAACACGGTGCTCTTTAAGTTGCTCTTCAAGTTTAAAAATTGATCGATAAATGTAAAAGTATACCAACCTTTTTCTTAAGACTCTTCACCACTTCTTTCAAAACGGCATTCTGTTTTTCCAACAACACCGGTTTCGTTTGATCTTCTCGATCTCGCGTGGTCCAAGCGAGGTGTCTCAGGCTCTTCATACTTCCTTCGAATAAGTTTCCTGGTTCGGTCAAGTTCTTCAGAGCTGTTCCAAGAGGATACATTTGCCTTACATGAAGGAATCTGAAAGTGGGGGATAATACTTACCTTCTGCCGCAAGTTGACAGACAGAACCGACATCCACGTCGAAACGGTTTAAAGTTTCAAGTAGGTTAGCCAGCTCGAAAGTACGGTTCTCGTACTCGCGTCGACAGCTTTGATACACCCCTATCTCTTCCTCTAGTTGATTCACCTTATTGGGAAGACGAAACTTTAATCTACCCGACCAGAATTCTATTACAAGATATACGGTAATGAAACACGCGTTGCTACGTAGCTTTAAAATAAATTCAGTTACATTTATTCGAACCATACAAAGAATAACTTTTTCAAAATTAGGCCCAACGAATTGATTTTGAGTGGCGCCTCAGAATCAGTATTCGAGAGTTAAGGGTTAAAAGACGTGCGAAAAAGAAAGCAGTGAGCTTGACGAAGGGGTTGCGCGATTGAAGTGCTCGATTGAACGGCACATTTTGCAGACAAACGGGCAACGTCGCGAAACTTGACCACAAGCCCCTCAAAGGCTGATGAATTTCAGCGACAGGCCATTAACGTTTTAACAGCCTCCATCGGTGACACCTTCGCTAGCCTCAATCTAAGGTTTGCATCGGACCAAGGATGATGGCACGTAGTACCGCGTGCAGATGACGGGGTCGAGGTAGATCTGGATCCCGTTAATGCCCGACGGTCATAAAACTTTCGCGTTAACTTCGTTTTACGCGGATGGCGTTCTGTTAGAAAATTGCCGCAAGCACCGGCGGACATCGTTGGCTTGAGCAGAAAGAAAGGAAGAAGGAAAGAAAGAAAGAAAAAAGAAAACGAAAAGAATGATGAGATCGATACGAAGAAACGTGGACGGGGTAAGAGAAAAGTTCAGGGATTAGCGAGACACCTTCCCTATTAATCAACCGGGACACAGTGGAGTCTTCTATTCGCCAGGCTGTTAGTTTGCAAATGGAACACTTGATCTGCATCAAACGCAAAACGAACTTAATTGAACTTGAAAGAACTTTGATGGGCCAACCACAGCCGTGTATGCAAATTATTGTAAATGTAAATTTAAAGAAACGGTCAATTACGTAGCATGGCAAACAAGGACGCATTTGTTTCTTCTGCTTCTTGCACTTTCATTAGAAGTTCTTTTACTTGAATCCTTCTTTCGTAAGCACTATGTGATATTGATTAAACTCTTATCTTTAGCGTAACATACGCGTATTTGGAAGGAGTGAGAAAATTTTGATAGAGGAGTTGTTGGGAACAACATTAAAATGAACAATTCATTTTCCAGACGCACACGGTTACATATTAGATGGGGTTTCATGGTTACCGAAGGAATGGGCAAATAAAGGGGAAAGGGTGGCAAGCGCGACAATGAAAACCGTGGCACGGACACGCGAAACTGTACATTCGAGTTCGCTTGGAATTTCGCCTGGACGTTGAATATTCAAGAGGGTAGCGAAAAGGTGACAAGTTCGATTTCGCCTATCAGAAAAGCGACAATTTCAAAGGGTCCACTTTTTATGATGCATTGTCTGTAAAAAAGCTGGCTACAACGTCAGAGTGAATGCATATCAATTAAAAAAACCGCTTTGATGTTGGTTTACGATGCATGTAGCCATCGGGTATTGCGTTGGAAACTTTTTGCGCCACTGCTGGCATGATACTACCGAAGAAAGTTCAAATATCTTTTGTATTTACGAGTTTGAATATCTTTAACAAAAGAGCAAAAACTAAATATCTATAGGCAAGCCGGAAAAGAAAAATTTCAGATCGTATTGTAATCGAAATAATGAAATTGATTAAAAAGATGTAGCTCTAATAATTTCGTTCATAATTTCCTTCACGTACACGAAACAACTGTGACAACACAACATGCGGTGGCTCCAATGTTGTACCTTAACCGGTCATGATATTTTTGCTGCGTTCAGACAGTTGAGACGTAGGATTTAATAAAGCTTTTAATGTAAGTACCTTCTCTATAGTTTCATGGTACAGCTCGATTAGTTCGTGAAATTGTTTCTCTGCAGTTTCTCGCGATACCTTCAAAACATCTTGGCATTCCTGTTTCACCGACGTTATCGCGTTCTTGTACCCTATTTCGTTCCTAGAAACGAATGATAAAATTGATAACAACAGACTCGACGTTTTCAACATAATCAGAATTTTTACATTTTTATTGAACGACACGTTTCTATGCGTAATTAAGTTAAATAATGCACGCCTGTGCGTGTTCACAGTAACCATTCACTGTTCCACACATTTCTGCTAATTTACACAGCAATTTACGTTCCATTTTCAATTCCGTTTGACGTATCTAATCTGTTCGATTTGCCGCTTTGCAAGCTCGCGTTTAATACATTTCAGGTATTCCCGTGAAATTGATGGAAAGATCGTTTGATACCACCCGCTAACACGTATCGATTGTTTGTTCAATTATTAGACATTTTGACAGTCGATTTCGCTGCCATTTTAGCCATTCTATCATTTTACCGTACAAAGAAGAATGCGCGAATCAATGTCTCTAATTTATTCGTCCTTCTGGCATTATGAGCGTATAGGGAAATAGGGGTTTGAAAATAGCCCATCTCCATTCAAAGGTTATTTCCACGGCGAAGAACCGAAAAAGGGTCAAAACACGAATTACCCTGTACTTTGTCGGAAGGTTCTACAAACTTGCCGAGTTTCACACAAAAATTGTAACTTTCGAGTTACCGAAGTTCCCTTGTTAACATTTTAGTTTCTTTGGTAATGGAGACAGAGGATAGGGCGATACGGTATCATGGTGTTCGTGCGTTTCTTAGGCACATTTGTATTCTACCCGTCTTCCCTCGTCTCTTTCACCTTAATATATATACCGCTTAAGATGTCCCTGTAGTTAGATGGCCTGATTACAAAGCAATTTCTGAAATGTTTCAAAAGAACGTATTGCGTATTATAATCCGAATTTTTATGCGTGTGTATATCAGTAGGTGAAACCACAAGCATTAGAAAGATTGGAAGAATTTAGGGTCAAGATCATAATTCTGAACAACTTTTTCCTATACATGTTATCGTCGTTCGATTTTAGTTTTCGAGATATTCGCAAAAAACTATTACTAATACTGTATTGAATTTTTCGTATTTCTGTACGCTCCGTGGCAACGTAAACTTGTCCCGGCGCGGCGTTTACATTTTGCTTCTAAACACGCTGTGGAGATGAGAGAAAACAGGGTTTTCTGTAAACCTTGTGGTCGCTAATGACCTAGACGCGACCACATTAAAAAAATAAACCATTAATAATAATAATAAAACAGGGTTTCATTCTGGTCATACATGTATAGGGTGGCTTTCAATTTTGAAAGACTACTCCTGGATTTTCGTATATATTGTATATTGTATACCTGTCTTATTCATTTTCTGTTTGGTTAGAAACGCCGCACAGTGGTCCGGTAACCCGCTTTTTGTAGCCAAAACTATTGTAGCGTTATTTCAAGATTTAATGTTATCTTATTATAGGTCGCTGGATTCGTCTTGATACCAGTTAGAATATTACGATGTAAAAAATATATGTTAAAAAAAATAAAAATAAAAATAAATAAATTATTTTTTTATTAATTATTAAGTAATTAACTAATATTATTTTATTTTAATTTTTTAGCATTAGAATGCGTACTTCGCGCGCGAACGTCTACTTGTTAAAATACACGTAGAATTATAAAGCGCAGGAAGGTGCAGCTGAAATTTACATGTGTATATGTTGAAGATCTAAACTTTCAGAAAAATCAAGTCTGAATGAAATCATTTTTCAACATTTTTTTAAAACTCTACCTAAAGTTTACATTGTGCACTTAACTTTATGTCCTTCGTATATTGATTGAAACATGCTTATATTACCATTAAATAACTGATATATACCTGCTCACACATACGAAAATATAGTACAAATTTTCATTTTAGCAGTGTGCAAAGAATAATTCAACTATTTAGTTATTCCTCCAATGTCATAATTGTGAACTTCAAACGCTATATCTGCTCGAAAAGTTATTCGAAAGACCTAATATTTAGAATTTCGAGGTTTTAAAGTATTCTTATTATGAGGGAAAAAAATTTTATTGAAATTAGAAAGTCGAAAAATTGAATTTTGTCCACAAAAAGCGGACTCCGGGACCCCTGTGCGCCGTTAAGCAATCGCTTATGCTGATATACGAAAATCCAAGAGAGAAAATTCAATACAGTATTAGCAATAGTTGTTTGCAAATATCTCGAACACTAAAATCGAGCGGCGGTAACATGTGTAGAGAAAAGTTGTTCAGAATGATGACCTTGACGACATATTTTAAGGTCGTCAAAATTAGCAAGGAATCCCACGAAGTAAATAATTACCGAATTTAGTAGTGTCGACACATCTCACTTGAAACTTCTAATTTGTGAAATTGTTTCTTATTGGCGAGGAAGGCTCGGGCGAGCAACATGCGTAACGAACCTCCTCGACGTTCCTGCAACGTCCATCGTTCGTCGCGTCGTCCGTCGTATCGTCCGTGTGTTACGGTACACAGGAAATTTGCATCTTGCACTTCCCCGAGGTAGATCATGTTTGCAACAACATTGGAGGTCTGCGACAGGTTTGTTTGACGGAATAGAGACTGCCAACTCAGAAGGAGTACAAACAAATGGGCCGATTCAAATTTAGTTGATAGTTGACGGGGATCCGTGGCATGGAATTGTGACGTTGCGTCACATATATGCAGTGTCAACTGTCATATGATCTTGACACATACATGACACGCGTCTGGTCTGTTCAACGTTTACCCGTGAGATTGCCATGCTTCTTTCGCGCAGGGAACTAGAACGAGCCCTCTGTCTTCTCGCTACTACTGATTTTGGCTACCACTTCGCGGTCATAATTTTACAACAGTGATTATAATAACTGTTTCCTTTATCTCGATCAACAACTTGTAAATAATTAAATTGATGTTTTCGGCGCAAAGATTCGATCCTATCGATCCTAGTGATTATAATAATGCGAACGCGGCAACGCGGTAAATTCGCGCAACAAAATACACAGTACACGAGGTCGTTAATATCGAAGCGTGATTCCCTTGTCAAGTTCCTTCCTTCCTTCCTTTCTTCGCTTCTAAAGGAACTTGGAAAAGCGTGAACTGAAGAGGAGACATGGTTCTGACATTTTCCACAGATAGAGAACTGCGGATAGAGAAGTACAAGCGTTACGAGGAAATCCTAAATATAATTCAATCAAAATTCTACTCGAATATACGTGGTACTATTAACGATCTTATATTTATCAAATTATGTTTGTACAAGTTTACGCCAAGCTTATTATTGCAAATGAAATCGTATTTCAGTATCTATTGATCAATGCCATATCTTTCTATAATGTAAAATAGTTTTCTTAGTTTCGGGAACCGAAAATTGAGCGTCAGTCTATAGTTTACAGAGAGAGAGAGAGAGAGAGAGAGAGAGAGAGAGAGAGAGAGAGCGAAGCACCGCGGGGATTGGCGAACTCCCTAGTACATATTGTATAAAAAGTGGCACATAATCCCTTAAGTCCTAAGTAATTTCATCGAATCCACTACGTGTGGGGCGGTAAAATTTGTTCAAATGGTGAAACTTCGCTTGCAGGCTGTTAAACAACAGTAAAACGCGTGAATATAAACTTGAGTAGTTTACATCCGCAAGTTCGTGATCCATTGGAGGCACGAAATTTCACGTTTCGAATGCCCCATTCTCGAGGGTTTGCTATTTTTTTCCCCCGACGAAGCTGTTTACCAAACAGAAAAGCAATCGAGAAAGTTCGCGGCAGAGTCAATATTATTTCCTCGGAAATAACCTTCTTTTAATTCGAATTTAGCTTCCCGCGAGGCGTAACCAATCGCGTCTGGCACGATTTACTCGTGAACCAGCGCGAAAGTTGTACCCGCTATTGGCTGTGTATCGCTTTTCGAACGGAAGTGAGATGATCTAATTAAACCACCGGCAATTAACAGCCGAAATAGATGTGTTTTTTTTTTGGTTACGGTGGCGAAGGCAGAAACGAACGATACGTTTTCAATCGTCGCAAATGGGATAGACTAGGTTTTCAATCTGCGATGATTAAAAGCGTAGTTTTTTTCTTCTGTTGTTGGCCATTTTGAAAGGTGAAAAATTCGCGCAGAATTTTTAACGATACTCCGATTCGAAATAACGGGTGAATGCACTCATCAGGGAGGCAATTCGATTACATTCGCTTTTTGTAAATCAATACGAGAGCTACGTTCATCAGTGCGATTGTTGTCTCGACGAGCGGTAAAACAAGCATCTGCACGCAAATATACAAGGCGTACTATTGCATAAGTCTGTAAATATTGTACGCACAAGCGTAAAGACTCAAAGTAAGGTGTTGTACGAAACACAACCACGAAAATGTAAACGCCCATTATTTGTCAGCAAAATAATGAGAAATTTGTGAGAGAGATCGATCAAGCGAAAAACGCTTAGTTATTGTATCGTAAAAAATGTATGAAATGTAAAAATCAAAGTTTAGCCTTTAGCCGAAAGTCGACTTTTACACGTATGTATATGGATACAATCTGATAAAGCTATAATTAGGCCGTGGGGGAATAGCATCGGAGAGGAGGGGAGAGAAGCCTTAATCTGGTAATTCTGACCAGATTTAGCAGGGTGATCGTATACACGACAATAAATAAAATTCCTAAGTAATCTTCGGCGAAATTAGTACGCGTGTGCAGTTAGGCGTGAAACATTCTCCTCGACTTCCCCAAAGCTGTGGTAATCCTTTTACAGGTTCGGCGATTTCGCATAGGAAATCCAGCAATTTCGAACGGCGCAGCGCGGCGCGGCGCGACGCGGCACGTTTCCATAAATGCCAAATGCGATGTAGGTATCTTCCTTTCATTAGCGAGAAAATTTGGTACGAGCCTGTTTTGTTTTCGTCGAATGCAGATTAGCTTGTATATATGCAGAATTTAATCGTGAAACATGCTCCCAGTCGAATCGGGTGCTTATCGGGTGTCCCCGCAGTATCGTGGACGAACGACACGTTCGATGATTTGAAATTCCGCGAGTGAGTTCGCGCTTTGTTCCAACAACAGAGGACTCGTCGCTTCGATATCGTATTTTCGAACTACCGAGCGATCTGAGAAGACATCTTAAGGGAAATTCCATTGTCGACGCCGGCAATCGCTCGGTCTTGGAACGACGCGAACGAGACTCGCGAGATCGACCTGTGTCGCGCGTGTCCTCTGACTGGAATTCCATATCGAGGAAAATCTACAAGAAAAAGAATTATATCGGAATTAACTTGATCAATAATACGCCGTCAGCGTAATACTATGCTAATGTGACTTTGACTTGACGGGGGATTGAAGGTGATCCGTAGAGATCCGTATTATGACTCTGCATTTGAAATTCGATCAAAGGACGACTTTAATAATCACGGTTTTAATTGCGCGTTCGCGTCACGGGTGGTCAGGCCAGGAGCAATTAATTCCGTAGCAGTGTCGCCGGGAAAGACGCTCGTCATTATATTAGAATCCCAGGATTCACCAGTCAGGAGTATAAATTCATTTATCTCTGGCACGTATTAGCATAAGGAGTAACGGTGCTGCGTAAACGGCGAAATTCGGTCGGAACTTGTTAGATTTATGGCACTGTCGGAACTTTTAAAAGCAACTTTTCCAGTCTCTCCCATTGTTGCCTGCCACCTTCGACTTTTCTCGAGAGTCAAATTTCGAAAAGTTTTCTCCGTGCAGTTTTCCCAGCCACTTCGTTGCCTACGTCTTCGCGGTCATTTTTCGTTATACATATGCAACGTTATAACTCTGCTCGCACGGATAATAGCTGTCAGTTCACAGATTTCTATAACTCGGCACATTCGAATGAATATTAATATTCTCACAGACAAACGTGTTTATTAACAATACATTTTTATGCTTTCGGCGCACTGGTTCGATCAATTATTATTTTAAACGCTATTTGCAAATTATATTACCACAATAATTTTTTACGACGTTTCGATCTTACTTTAGATCATTTTCAAGCAAAATAGAAAATTTGCGGATAATTATATAGAAAAGGTCTGCGTACTCTGATTTTGATGAAATTTTAATATGTTATGCAGCAACACATACTAAACAACTTTTTCCGTTTCCAATATAGGGGGCTCGGTTTTAGTTTTTGAGATATTTGCAAAAAACTATCGCGAATACTGTATTGAATTTTTCGTATACCTGCACGCTTTTGACGGTGTAGAAATGAGAGAGAATTTTTATTCAGACGACAGATTAATTGCGATAATCGAATTAATGCATTTTTTAAAGAAATTGCTGTTACATTTCCAATTGCTAGTGTTATATGTAATATTTAAAATTATGAATAAAAATATGAATTAAATATAAATTAAAACCTTATTATTTTTTTCGACAATACTACACACACGCACCAATCCAGTGCTTAACACGCACTTAGTGTTTCTAAAAAGAAGATTTATACATTAGATAATATAAAATCAACTGAGACCCATACAGCATACATGTATTATATTATCAAATTTGATTGTAAAACAAATGGGTATTAGTTTTAGTTCATTTTATATTGTTTAATGTGAGAACCTTCTTTTTAGAAACACTGGGTGGGTGTGTGTGGTATCGTGTGGTGGATAATACATGTATGTTGTATTGGTTTCGGTTGATTTTATATTGTATAATGTGAGAACCTTCTTTTTAGAAACACTGGGTGGGTGTGTGTGGTATTGTCGCTTCTCATCTCCACAACTTGTTTACAAACAAAGAATGCGGCCCCGGAACAGGTTTACGTTGCCGCGGAGCATGCAGGCATACGAAAAATTCAATACACAATTAGCGATAGACTCTTGCAAATATCTCGCAAACTAAAAGCGACCCCCCTATATTGGAAAAGGAAAAAGTTGTTCAAAATGTTTCGTCAAAATCGGAGTACGCAGACCTTTTCTATACAGTGTATCCCAAAATTCGTGTACTTCCCGGAAATGGGAGGTTCCTTGGGTCATTTGAAGCAACATTTTCCTTTACAAAAATGGCGCCAGCGGTATTGTTTAGGAGTTATTAACAAAAAACACAGACCAATCAGAGCGCGGCTAGAGCAAACGGAGTCCGACTCAGCGACAGGTCCCGCTTAGCGTGGCGGCGCCATTGGCCGAGCCAGAATCGATCCGCTGTAGCCGCGCTCTGATTGGTCCGTGTTTTTTGTTAATAACTCCTAAACAAAGCCGCTGGCGTCATTTTTGTAAAGGGAAATGTCACTTCAAATGACCCAAGGAACCTCCCATTTCCGGGAGGTACACGAATTTTGGGACACCCTGTATAATTACCCCTACTTGCTTGGTGCATAAACATGTTTATTGTTTCGTAGGAACTAAGGTACCGAACTTCTGTTCCATTTCATCGTGTCGCGTCTAAGACTTTCGTTACATGTATGCACGTATTCACAATAGTTTCTTGTTTCGAGATATTTCAAGGAAAAGGATATTAGCACTAAACGACCATTTTCTTCGAGCTTCCGAACAGTAACGAGCCATCCCTCTAACATCCGATAAAGATTGTTTCGTCGAATTTGAAAAAAGCAACCTTCCATTTGCTGGGGCAACGAAAGTGTTCATCGCAGTGACAAATCAAGCATCGAACGTGCGGCATACATCGTATGATTCGTTTGCAAGAACAACAATTGAAACATCCGTAAAATTGAATAGTGTTTCAACAGGAGATTGAACGCATCCTGACATAACACGCGCGTTGTGGAAACGGGGTTTGCTGCCTCGCCCGTGTAGAAACACAGCATCCGCGTACATGAATATGCTATCAGTGAAACTCACATATAGCTGGAGAGATAACGGCGTGTTCCATCGTTCATCTCAGTCACGATAAATTAATTTGATTCGCATTGCATCGCGAAGCGCGAACGCCCGCTTGAAATGTGTCTGAACAAAGAAGATTAAAATATTTGATTTTGTTCGCGTGAAATAGGTTTCCGTTTTCATCTATTTCGATACTACTGGCACGTTCGGTCAAATTTGTTGGGTCGTGAATAGTCATTCGATAAACACCTCCAAACCATAGTTTTATTAAATCGTTTAATAAATACATTGGACGAACACGGTGGTTTTTGTAATAATTCGTATAGTCGAATGTTAGGTCTACATTCATTTTTACAATACTCACAGTCTATGTATATAACATAATAAAGTTTTTGGTTTCGGCGCACAGTTCAATCAATTATAGAAAACAGAAAATTTGCAATTATTTAATCATTCATCTCAACGTTTCGATCCCTATATGGATCATTCTCAAGAGAGACATTTTTGCGTGTAAAAAATAATACATATACAGGGTGTCCCAAAATTCGTGTACTTCCCGGAAATGGGAGGTTCTTTGGGTCATTTGAAGCGACATTTTCCTTTACAAAAATGACGTCAGCGGCTTTGTTTAGGAGTTATTAACGAAAAACACGGACCAATCAGAGCGCGGCTAAAGCGGATTGATTCTGGCTCGGCCAATGGCGCCGCCACGCTGAGCGGAACCTGTCGCTGAGTCGGACTCCGTTTGCTCTAGCCGCACTCTGATTGGTCCGTGTTTTTCGTTAATAACTCCTAAACAAAACCGCCGACGTCATTTTTGTAAAGGAAAATGTCGCTTCAAATGACCCAAGGAACCTCCCATTTCTGGGAAGTACACTAATTTTGGGACACCCTGTGTAATACAGATTTAAAAAATATTGCGACACAGCCGTGAAAAGAGAACACGGTTGGTTTTTTCTTTTTTCATTCTTCACATTCTGTATATTAATTTTAATTTTATTTCTTATGAAAATGTGGTACAAACATCATGAACGTGGATGTTTTTTTTGTTTTCAATTTTCAGGTTTTTCTTTGTACAATTTTCTACAGTGGTTGTATGTAGGACTTTATTAACAATAGCTGTTTGGTTACGCCGTTCAAATTTTCCGCCTAGTACGATTTCGAACTTCCACCGATCGATATCGACCAGCCAATTGTGGAACATAGTCGTCCAATAGGACATACTAGTTCTCACGTTTGCGCTAGCACATGTTTCAGTTACGATCTGCCACCATGGATGCAAGTTTCGTTTTCCGTAACTCCTCAATATTCTTTTAATTGTTTCCCCTGTTATCAGCAAGTATGTGTGTTATATTTTTTTCAGACGCAAAAATGTCTTTTGAGACATTCGATCCGTATAGGGATCGAAACGTTGAGATGAATGTTTAAATTTTTGATCGAACTGTGCGCCGAAACCACAAAATTTATTATATATTAGATTTTCGATCGAAAAGAATTTTACTTTATGTATATGACATTCGATTTGACGTAGACAGCCTGTACCAATTAGCAATATAAGTGGCCTGTCGAAACCGCTTGTACAACGAAAACTGAAACAGATTAAACTGTCTTCGTGTTCACTCCACACCTGCGATTCTGTTTCCGCACTGTAAGCAGACCTCGTGAAATAGTACGAATAAACAGAATTCCACAAATTGATTGTCAACGATACGTCACCACGTCGCGTAGCTCCGAGTCTTGTTAAATCTTCTGTTTCAAATATTACTAGATTCATAGTATCGTAGACTCATTTTAAAAAGATGGACTTATTATTTGGAGGAATAAATTTTGAGCAAAAATGAACAAATTTTTTTGTGTAGATCTCATACTACTCCCCTCCTCCAACTGACTAACGCGTTGTATGCGCTACGCTAAGAGACTTTGAGGATAAGATCGAATCGCAGCGGAATGGTTCCCGACCGAATTCCACTTTCTCTAATCTCTCTTGACTTATGAAACACCTAAATTTTCTGATTTAAATCCAGCCTTGCTCCTCCATAATTTTATAACATTTTGCTACTTGTTTCAATCCGCTGGTTGGACATTTTAAAAATAATCTACTTCTGAAGCGAAGAATTGCAAGCGTTACCATTGGAGCAGCTTAGCCCTAGGACTTCGTTAGGCTTTCCGAATACTCTGATTCAACCACCCTCCGATTTCAATGATCCCTCATTTGCCTTGCTGACACCTAGGCTTGATAGTCCACTTTAGTACCTACGCTACCGGAAGATAGTCAAGCCGATTCAAGTATATTCGAACATACTACAGACTCGAAATGGTTAAACTAATTCCGATTTCCTCGAGCAGCTTAAAACTCGATTCTGCTTGAGCTGAAACAACCGAGAGCTACTTCGAACAGCTTGAAACTTGAATCAACTCGGATAGTTGAATCGCCTTGGACCACCGCTGTCTTTGGTTCTCTTTGATATCTGTTTTTCTTGCATTAATCGATATGCTGGAAGACTGAACGTTTCCAGCAGAAACACATCGATTGTTCGAGTGTAAATTGTAATCAGTTCGTGTGGAATGACCTGTATCTTCTAATTAAATGTTCCAGTTTTGGTGTGGTTGATCATTTAGCACTTCTCTTTAGCCGTCTACGTACGTGTAGGCTTAAGGCTCTCTGTCCACGGAGCGTAGCGTAATCGTCGCGTAATTGTCTATACTCGAAGCGTGTACCAAACTTCACGTTATTACTAAAAGAAAACAAAGATGTCGAGTGACGAGGAGACTTTGATTTTTTATAATTATATTCGACGGAGAAGAAGAATAAGAAAATTAAAAAATATAATAACAATTAACAATAATTAAATATTAACTGAATCAATAATAAAAATGTATAATATGTTGAAATAATAACTAATTGTAGGCGAAAAGCAATAGAAACCCGCTCATGAAGCGATATCTCGATATTGGTCGCAAACTTCATTCATCATGATGTATTCTGTATATATATACAGTGAGCCACGAAAGTATTCGAACGCCACTTAAAACAAAATAATGTTTTTATAATTGAACCAAACAACCCGATTTTTTATAATCAATTCGAAGCATGCGTTTATGAAATTATATACAAAAAATATTTTCAAAAAATTATAATTTACAAGGTTACACTCAAAAATAAAAAAGGCATTTTTTAAACTTTTTTTTAAATTTAATATATTTTCAATTTTTATAATTACATTCGACGGAGTAGAAGAAGAACAAGAAAATTCTGGGTGTTTCCTTACATTTGCAATAATATTAACTGCAGAATATTTGTGGCTACAAGAGGGTTAGCAGAAAACGATGTTAAATTTCAAGCATTTTACAGAATGCGCAAGAATGAATTGTTCTACGTACAAGAATCTTATCATTTCAGATGCGTATTTTTTAATTAATACAGACATTCCATTGCCATGGCAAAGCAACCTGTGGTCTTAAGAAATAATTCGCTAAATATTCGCGCACAATTAGCGGAGAAGGTCGCGCAGAAATGTTAATATTTTCCCGCGTATTGGGAATAATTCTAGGATTTGTTGAAGAGACTGTTGCATTATTATTTGTATTATGTCCGTATGAGACTCCGTCATTTCTCCGTATGTAATTGTGAAGTACACAAGCACATTTTATAATAGAAACTATAGTTTCATGTTTACAGCATCGAATAGGTGTCAAAAACACTTGAAATTTTTGTGTTAACATGCCAAATGTGCATTCGATATTTTTTCTTGCGCATTCTGTAAAATGCTTGAAATTTAACATCGTCTTCTGTTAATTCTCTTGCAGCTACAAATATTCTGCAGTTAATATTATTGCGAATGTAAGGGTGCACCCAGAATTTTCTTGTTCTTCTTCTTCTCCGTCGAATATAATTATAAAAAATCAAAGTCTCCTCGTCACTCGACATCTTTGTTTTCTTTTAGTAATAACGTGAAGTTTGGTACACGCTTCGAGTATAGACAATTACGCGACGATTAAGCGAAGCTCCGTGGACAAAGAGCCTAACACGTTATTGTAACACGACTCGCTGTCCAAGTAAGATTCTTTCAGATATGGCAACAACCGTGTTCGCCAAATTACAAGTGAAATTTACACGCTTGAGAAGGAGGCAAAGGGAGGCAAAGGGTATGGCGGTCATTGGCATCACGTCACGTTACGTGGATCGTGAAACGATAAATTCACTGTCACCGGAACCGACGTTTACGCGGTTCGGGCATCGCCGTTGCAACCGTGTTCGCAGGTTGTCATTGATCGCTGGTAAATCATCCGGTTTTTCCGCTGATCGCGTGACAATTGAACCAATATATCTCTACACGCCGGTACACACCGGTGCACCCCGCTACGAAATTTGATGCTTATCGATAATAAAAACGATGGCTAGCTTGATTTGCGGCTCGTGAACGCTGGAATAAAATCTGCTATAGTATTACAAGTACGGTATTACGGATTTCTACAGGTGCCACTATTCTTCTCACTATTTTCAACACTGAAATGATAATGAATTTTTAGACACAGTCTGGAGAATTGATAGTAGACACTAAACTGTGGTTCTGCTAACTATGCGTATCCGAGAATGTGTTTAGCGAAGTTGTAGGAAACGTTGCGATATCAGGTTATTAATAATGTTGTGGTGCTCGAAGTATGTCGTTATCAGAGATTATAACATAAATTGGTAGTTTCCTTTAGCTCGGCTGTGCGTTTCGGTACATGCAATCGGTTGTATACTCAGCGATGTACAGTGACGTAATTACAAGGGAATTGATACAAACCGATTTTGATGAAACTTATGTGAGATATAGTTCTTTGAAAAATATTTCAGACGTGTTTTTTGTATCGACAACCATCCACTCTGAAGGGGTGAAAACAACCCTCAAAGTTGGGATTTTCAAAACCATATTTTTTAAGATATCTCGGAAACCAGTGGTCGAAAATATGCGATTCTTTTTTTAATTGCGTGTCTTTTAATGGAAAATGTAGTCGTGCAAGAAAATTTTAACAAACGTTTTTTGTCTAAATAATATATTAAAAATTATATATAGTTTTGCAGTTTCTCGTATCTATTGTTAGTTAATTTTAATGTAAATTTGGGTGTCTGATCTATGATCCAAAATAGAGGATACGTGTTTCAGGATTTTCTTTTTTTGGCCATTTAACAATAATTATGCATAATGAAAGATAGTCTTGCACCTGGCGTGCGAAGGAAGGAACTCTGACGGTAATTACATATTTAGAAGTTGGGTTTCCACTCAGATTTTGATGAAATTATAATATGTTATAGACTTGTTAAATATGTTATGTTTAGTTTTCGAGATATTCGCATAAAACTATCGCTAATACTGTATTGAATTTTCTCTCTTGGATTTTTATATATCAGCATGGGTGATCGCTTTACAGCGTTTCTAACCAAAAAAAAAAATGAATAACACAGGTATACAATATACAACATAGGAGGATTTTAGTATGTATTTTAGTATTAATTCCATTACTAGTTCAAATTCCGGATTACGGCTGCAATGCAAAAATTATGCGTTCAGAATGAGTTGTGGTTAGGTCGTAGAGGGAGTAGAGAGAGTCGACCGTCAAACCGGCCCGACCATGCATACGAAAATCCAGGAATAGTCTTTCAAAATTGAAAGCTCAACCTATATACCAGAATGGGACCCAGTTTTCTCTCTCATCTCCACAGCGTGTTTAGAAGCAAACTGTAAATAAACGCCGCGCCGGGACAGGCTTACGTTGCCACGGAGCGTGCAGAAATACGAAAAATTCAATACAGTATTAGCGTTAGCTTTTTGCGAATATCTCGAAAACTAAACTCGAGCGGTGATAATATGTATAGGCAAAAGTTATTCAATATGTAAAAGTCTATAACATGTTTAAACTTCAAATCTACATTAAAATTAACTAACAATAGATATGAGAAACTGCAAAAATATATAAAATTTTTAATATATTATTTAAATAAAAAGCGTTTGTTAAAATTTTCTTGCACGACTACATTTTCCATTAAAAAACACACAATTAAAAATTGAAATCGAATATTTTCGACCACTGGTTTTCGCATATCTCAAAAATATGGTTTTGACCCCCAACTTTGAGGGTTGTTTCTCACCCCTTCAGAGTGGATGGTTGTCGATAAAAAAACACGTGTCAAATATTTTTCAAAGAACTATATCTCACATAAGTTTTGTCAAAATCCGTTTGTATCAACTGAATATGTTCCCTTGTTAGTTCACTAGCTTATGTATAAATAATGTTTTTTTGTTAAGGAAGTAAAGTTCATGATTTTCAAGTGTTTCATCCGTGCCTGTAATGGATTCTTCTCGCTGTGATCAATCATAGAGTTATTGATCACTTCCGATAAATAATCGTCGACAATTTGGAGAACGAAAGCGTGCGGGGTTTGATCCTATACCGTGTAGGCTATACGTTTCGTTGCTGGCTCCGCGAAGGAGCGTAAATCGACGTGGAAGAAGTGGGGTTCGGGAAAATAGACGACGAAGCTCCAGGTACGGTTTATCGATACCATCTGGTTCTCTTTACGTTTTCCCGACAAACAACGTTGTAAATCCGTGATACGGGTCCGTGGACCCGGATGCAAATTGGACAACGTCTACCTTTACCGAAGACACCGCTCGGAAATTGAATGCGTCCAAGTACAAGACCTATTTAAATTAGTCTGGTCGTTGTCGAAGAAATTTCGAATGGATCCTCTAGGTGCGAAGAAATGGGGCGGTTTTTCGTAAAATTTTAGCAATTTTTATTCAATCATTTTTCGCGTATTCCTCTCAGAATTTATTCGTATCGCCTCGAAATGCTATAAATCAATGGATAGTCCATACCAGAAGTACATAACTGCGGAGTTAAGAGAAGACCGAGTTAATTATACGCGTGTTGCAGCGAAGAAATTTCGCGAGGTAATTGCGAGACTTGAAAGCGAGATGGAGAAGCGCGAATAAATTATTCTCGAGTTGCTGGACCGAAAATAAGAAACAAAACCGTTTCATAATTAGCGGAAAGACGCTCCATAATCCACAGGATGGACGATGTCCATGAATTATTGTAACTGATGAATAAATTATGGATTCCATGCGTTCACGAGACACGCAATTCTGTAGAATAGCATAATATTTATTTAATTTCTGCGAAAATTATGAATATCCTGCTACAGGTAGGACATTCTAAAAATTACCAATATGCGGCGACAGAGCAGCAGAATTTAATAGCAATTACGTTCAACGTACCTCATGACGAATTCTCTTTGTTGTAGAAAAGTATTTTTCCAATGATCCCTTTCAATGACCGCATTCATTAGTCTCGAATTCAGTTCTGTTCTCGTTTGTAGAGCATCGGCGTTTAATGTTCGGAGCTCTGAAAGATACAGTCTGGTATTAGTTTCATTTCATTTCTCTTTTTTTCCATCATTATCTGAATTTAAATTGCGATGGAAATTCCTTTTCCTTTTTGTAATCGAACTTTCGGAAAAAATCATCTTTTCGCCCATAAAGTCGAAAAAGTTGGTAGAACTTCGTGACTTCAGGCTCGTAACGGCCTCGAGCAACTCCGACGTTCCTTATTCTACAGCTATGAGATTTCAAACTTTGAAATTCAAGGAAAATTGTTCCCGTTGGGGTGAAGAATTACGTTTAATTGTGTATAGCCAAGGGAAACCATAATCGACAAAAATTTGTCATGTTTTTTTTTCGTAGCGGTATTTCACTTTTAACTGTTTCGTTCAATCGCATTATAGATTCATGAGACGTGGGGGGTTTATGGAGCTTCTGCACGCAACGGGAACGCAGATCTCTTGTTAATATTCCAAGTAATTCGATCGAGGTAATTCGAAGACGTATCGTGTAAGCGCGCACCTGTTTAGCGTTAACAAGTTGAGCGGAACTTCCGTAAGGTTATTTCGTGTTCGAGCAACGCGACTCGATGGAAATTCTCTGAAGTGGTCTATTATTCACCGTCGTCTAACGAGGGGAAAAAGTGAGCGAATCGAACGAGGAATGTTGAATTTCGCGTATTTCTTTTTTCGTTTTTTTCGTATTCCATACCGACTCGATATGCAAAACTAATTTGATGCCTTAATGCGTCCCGTTCTTCCGTGCAATTATCCGTACAAGTACCCACTCACGTGATCGGATATTTACATGTACTCGTATCGCATTATCGATAAATGTGCGATTGGTAATTTTACCTACGAACAAATAGATTTTCTGTGCACGTTTAATGCTCGCATTTTCGAACGGTATTATAGAACAGAAATGTTTGGTTTGTCTACGTTAACGCATTGTTCGATCGTTAGAATTTACCTTGACCTTCGCGTTTCAAACGATCTAACTGAGCCTCCCGCCTAACCTGTAGCCGCAAGTTAGTTTTAAAAGCCTGTTCGACTTGAACGAATTTAACCCGGACTTCCCGGAGAGTTGTACGCAGTTCGGAGACTTCCGATTCCCTTCTTTGCAATTGCTCCTCGAGATACCGGAGCCGCGTCTCCATCCTGCCTGTAATTGCATTAATTAAACACTGATATCAAGTTAAAGAACGTACTCCCCGAACTACTAACCGGAAGAAGCAATCCCGCCGGTTTGAAAAAGGAAACTTTCCCCATTTCTTTCAGTGGAAACTGAATGATATCGACGCGGTGTACCTAGCCATTTGGGACTTTTCAACTCGCTCGCGTAAACTGGGCTACGCTTTACGGGCTTTACCGCTCCTTTTCAAGCTACCGAACTTTCCTCTATTTAACTATAATCTTCAAGGAATGAAGTTTCCTCGGGACCGATCACGCGGAAGTTATCGTCTAGATCCGTATCATTGATACACAACGCGTTAAGGCGCTAAGACTTCCACAACAACGTCTACGTGTCGACGAAAATTCACTTCCGTAGAGAATAACGATATAAACACACGTTTCCGAGAAAATCACGTTTAAACTTTTAATTACGGTATGCAATTAGACAGCATTACTCTCCCTTGTTTATGATGCTTTAACATCCGATCAACTGGAAAACAGCACCTTTCTTTTGAGATCGTCCGAGGTACCAGAGAGGCCCTTGTTGCTTCACGAAAATCAATGACTCTTGATTTTCCGATTGACATCACACCACGATCTTAGATACGGTTATAAACACCGATAGAGGCTCGATTCCATCTCGAATTTAGGTGCAGACGGTCGACCAAGCTAATCGACGGGGGTAATCGATTAGAAAGAAGCAAACACGAGTTCGATGGCCGACGCTCAACCGGAAGGAAGCCTTTCCGATCGAGTGATCGTAATTTCACAAGTGTAGAAATTAATACGAGCACGCGTGTCCATATTTCCCAGTATTTCTCGAGTCTTGATGAAATTTTCATTCACGAAAATTTATTTATTATTAAACCTTTGTTGTTCAAAATCTGCAACTTGAATTTATCTCGACCGTTTTGGTTAATATTTAATAAATCTTTAAAATCAGGTTCATTTCCGACACTATGGAAAACCAGTCTGGTTACACCCATTTTCAAGAAAGATGACAAATGAAATATTGAAAATTTTCGATAAAATTGTTACAAATAAATTTTACAATACCGTCTCTTTCTCTCAATATGTGAACAACAGCATGGTTTCGTACGTAAGCGATCAACGACCACTAACCTAGCTGTTTACTGCAGCTATGTCTCATCTTCTATACATGCTAATCTGCAGGTTGATACAATTTTTACAAATTTTCGAAAGGCTCTTGACACGGTAAATCATTCTCTTTTAATTGAAAAGCTTGCAGCATTCGGATGCAAGGGAAATCTATTGGTATGGCTGGAAAGTTACCTTACAACCCGTTCTTAAGTTATACGCATACGCGATTGCTTATCATCCCCGATACATGTTCCATCATGTGAACCTCAAGGCTTCCACTTTGGTCCTCTTCTATTTATAATTTTCATAAATGACTTAACCACCGTTTTTCACCATTGTAAGTACCTCCTATTTGCTGACGATTTAAAAATCTTCAGCAGCATCTTGTCCTATGATGATGCCTCCAGATTACAGGCAGACCTTGATCGTTTCAGCAATTGTTGTCGTATGAATGGAATGGAACTTAACATTAAGAAATGCCATGTTATGCGGTCGTCTCATAGGTCTGTACCTTTCATACGTCCTTACCATCTTAACGACAGTATTCTCTCCTCAATAAATAAGGTAAAGAATTTAAGAATTCATTTTTCCTCTACCTTAAACTTTTCCAACCATATTTATCATATTATTAACTCCGCCTTCAGAACACTTGGTTTCATACTTCGTTTTCCCACTGTTTTCCATTCAACCCGCACACTTAGATTGCTGTTTGTTGCCTCGTCCATCCGCTATTAGAATATGCATCAATTATATGGTCTCCGAAAAACTCTAAGTACGAAACCATGCTGCTCGAGAGTGCAGCATAAATTTCTCAGGTTTTCTTCATTTAAGCTAAATAAACCAATGCCATTCTTCGATGACGATTACTCCGCAATAATAACTACAATGAACCTAGAAACATTATCTGCAAAGAAGAATAATATCCGACCAGAGCTTTATTTTTCATTTAATTAATAATCATATTGATTGTTCTTATCTACTTGCGCAAATCAATTTTTATGTACCGGAACATCAGCTGAGAATAAGGGCAGGTTTTTAGACACTTAAAGCGAAATCTACTTATGGATTAATTAATCCAATGAATCGCATAATTGCAAAATCATGCACTATTTATAACAGTATTGATTTTTTCATTGAATCTCTGCAAAATTTTAAAATGCACCTACGCAGGATTATATGATAATACCTATCGATTGTAGCAGTATCATTTTGTTAACTTCCCGATTTTATAGGGAAGTTATTGTAATTTGTTTTTTTCTTTGTCTTTGTGCGCATGTCCCTTCTTTCTTATTAGATAAGTAGTCTTGTATTTTTCTCTTTTTTTCTTTTCTTCGTCAATACTTATGTAAAAAGGGCTTTTGTCCGTCTATAATAAATAATAATAATAAGCATTATTATTTGAAATGTTTCGGTTCTCCGGCAGATTGGAACTCAGAGTCGACGAGAACTGTTCCAAACGAAAGTCTGTCTATACAGGGTGTCCCAAAATTCGTGTACTTCCCAGAAATGAGAGGTTCCTTGGGTCATTTGAAGCGATATTTTCCTTTACAAAAATGACGTCGGCGGCTTTGTTTAGGAGTTATTAACGAAAAACACGGACCAATCAGACTGCGGCTATAGCGAACGGAGTCCGACTCAGCGACAGGTCCCGCTTAGCGTGGCGGCGCCATTGGCCGAGCCAGAATCAATCCGCTGTAGCCGCGCTCTGATTGGTCCATGTTTTTTGTTAATAACTCCTAAACAAAGCCGCTGGCGTCATTCAAATGACCCAAGGAACCTCCCATTTCCGGGAAGTATACGAATTTTGGGACACCCTGTATACCTCTGTTCTATACTTGCCGCGAGAAACTTTCTGAACGAAGAACAGACTTCTTTTCCGAATGGTTGCGTAAGCGAAAATGAACTGGCAACGCGCGTATTAAAAATATATTTACTAGATCAGCCGCGACAAGCATTACGGACGTGAATACTCATTATCGGAATATTCTTCGCGAGCGGAATGGAGCACAACCGGAAATGATCTTCTCTGTTTCATGCTAACGACTTCTGCATTCCCATTTTTCTGCGTCACGACGCGGCCGCCGCCGACGTTCTCGGGCTTGTTTTCGTTATGAAATATGCGACCGCGTTGTAGCACAGTCTGTCACCGCATCAAAAAAAGAAGAAGAAGAGGAACAGAATTCCAATACATTGTCGTTACATGTGAGATGTTAATTCTTCTCGTCGACGTTTCGTTGCGTGTACATCATTGGCCATTCTTTTTTCTCAAGTGTGTCCGAACTTTCTGAAGTAACCTTTGTTTCTGCTTGAAAACAACGACAACCGAAAAATCTTAATTTGGACCTGTACACGTGTGCACGGCGTAGGGTGTAACCCGAAAGAGCTGGCGAATTGAAAACCGGCAAGTTCCTTATCCATACTGGAATCGGTAGGTTCGCGCTGCTTATCGGCGTCAGCAAAAGTTTCCTCGAGTTGTATGAATTTATCGAAGGTAATAATCTCGACGCGATACCGGTATTTTCATTCGATATTCCGGTACGATCTTACTATCAATCTTTTTAATGCGACGTCAGCTGTATCGTTTATATCAGAAATTCGTATGAATTGTCGCGCCTGCAGGTGTGAGAATCGATAACGATAATTGGACAAATATATCACTGCGTCTCGATTGCTGGTATTACGCGGAGGACCAAGTTGTTACTACCTTCTCGAGGCTCGGTGGTGTATCGATAAATATGCTGCTAGGGCCGCCTCGTACGTTTCTGCAGGTTGTGCGCGGAACGTGAAACGGGCAAAGGTGCTCGTTGCTGCCAGTGGGCACAAAGCCTAATAGCAGAAAGAATAAATGTTTCCTCTAGTTAATTTTGCTAAATAAAAAAGATTAACCAAAACTAAGGGTAACCTAAGTGAATCTGAACCGGTTCCCGTGCCTCGTATCTCTATATATAATAAAATCGTGTCTGTACAATATAAAAATGTAAAAATATGCCCGACTAGAAATTCAGTTAGGCATGCCTAAAGACGAATGTGGGCCTAATGCGGAAAGAATGGTGTACGCCTAAGTTGGGCATTCCTAACAGTTGTCATACATGGGCCTAATGCGGAAAGAATGATGTACGCCTAAGTAGGGCATTCCTAACAGTTGTCATACATGGTCCAAATGAGGATGGCCGAGCGTATACCTAAGTTAGGCATACCTAATAGTTGTCATACATGATCCAAATGAGGATGGCCGAGCGGATGCCTAGGTCGGTTTGAAAAATTGCATTTGAAAATCTGTTTCCAGTCATAATAAAATGGCGTTTACCTATGAACAACAATCGGAGTGACCGAGGGCGCAGCGAGAAATATGTACTAGTAATCAGTAGGTCGCTGGTTCGAGTCCCGCTGTCAACATTTTTCTTTTACATTTTTTGAATTTCTTCAATTCAATCCTAACATAAATATTAGGATTCTACTTCAGGATTCAATTCATCAATCCATCTGTCAATAAACAGTTATTTTTTAAATAGAAAATGCGTGTCTTTTATTAAAGAAAAGGTCTTTGGGAAAACCTGATGTGGCCTTAACACGGGTTTCCTTATGCGGGCCTCATACGACTTTCCCAATTAGGCAGTCGTTGACATTCCGCGTTACATGCCGCATTAGGGCCTAACAACCAAATTAGGCTAGCCTAATGCGGACCTAATGGTCTGCCAAACTGAATTTCTAGTCGGGTGTTTACAGGGAAAACAAATGGGTTGCATCGGTACACCCACGTAAAAAATAAGGTCGTAGGAAGTTAGGACGTATTATTACATTTTAAAAAGAGGAGTGGCTTCTCCTAGTTCCCGGACTCATCCCGTACAGAGCCCTCACACTATCCAATAGAGTATAATAAAAATATTTGGGTATTTCACTTATGTAGGTTGTTGGTGGGTCGTAAGACGAGGATCGTGCAACGCATTTGAATAATGCCTTAGAGCCGGCGCCGGTGGAACGCGGTTCAAAGGCAGAACTATTTCGTTACGGCATTGCTAACGGATTCTTTGCCCCGCCTCAATTTGATAGTTCATCTTTGACGTCGTGGAAAGTGCCTGGTTTGAACAGGTACAACCTCGCGGACGTTATAACACCGCCCCCCTTCCTTTAAAACACTTGCCCTAGTTTTCGGTCTCACGGCATGGCGCGGCGCAGAGACCGCGCCAATTTAGCCGTTCTAACTTTTATTAATCTAGTCCTCCTCCGGAATTTATATTTGTTCCGTGCTCCCCGGTTCTTGTGATTCGTTTCAACTCAATTGATTTAGAGGTTCCTTTAATAGAAGCAGTGTAGTCTGTAGGAGTGAATTTCGGAACTTCTCCCGCAAGGGAGTGCTACCTGTCTCGCGATTTCCTCTGAAAATCAAGATCTTTTGGTGCGCGGTTTGTCCGAAAAATGTTCTGCTCCCTTGAAGGGACTGATTTCCGTGGTGATTTCAGGAATTCCTCCAACGCGCGCGTCACAAGACGGATTCAATATTTTTCCGTCGTTTCCCTTCGCGACTTGATGCCACTCGCGGGAAATCCGCTTGCCCCCGACCCTGATTCGAGTTATCGCTAGCGTTTTTCTTGGCGCGGCTCCGTCAAGGTTAGTTGATCAAAAATTGAACACCTCCGTGCACCTTCGCTAACCGTTCGTCCCTTGACGCGCGGTCGTTGAACACGAGGAAGAGCCCGCGAACTATGAAGATTGTTACCGTATTTCGAGCCATTGTGTCGTTTAATCGACGGGAAATAACCGCAGATACCCACAATTCTATTTCTGGCCGGGCAAAAAGAGGAAGCCCGGCATTCCGGTTGGTTTTACCCATTCGTTCCTCGTCGAATTTCCTGTTCCGTTCTCTTGAAAATCAGGCGTTCGAACGCGGACCGTGCCCCGACGCTCTCGACAACGATTAATTAGCGGCAAGTAACTGTTTCCTTTTTTAATTATTCTTTTGTTTTCTTCTACGCACGACCACCACCCTCTTATCCGGGCGTCGATCGATAGAACGTTTCTACCAATCGTGACCCACGGCAATTACTGTCGTACGTTTAATGAAAATTACCGACAGGGACCAATTATTGTGGATGAGATACCGGGATCGTTTCCATGGCGAAACTCGTTCGTGGCTTGCGATCGGAAGCTCGGCCATTCGTATACATATTTTGATCGTGTCGTCATATAATTTCCTCATCGGCCGATTACGTACTTGGTTAGTATTTCATAATACGAGATTGGGTTTCATTATTACTTCATTTTTCTGATTAAAATCAGACTGTGCGAACGGTTCCCATTCATCATACCAGAGTTAATTATTTCCTGTCGCTTTCTAATGACGTTCGCTAAGTACCTTAACGTCTAGTCACGCATAATTTCCAGCTTTCTTGATCAGACCGCTTTATTGGGGATGTTAATTTCGCCTTTGACCAATCATCTGGAATTTGCATCGTAGAGAGTAATTGTTTTACGTTTGATAAGCCTGTGACACTCCGAAAATTACTAGTGATACCTCGAGGGCTAGCTAGAACTACTATGTGCTTATTCAAGTTTACCAAATTACTCGGATCGCCTACCAAATTTGAATGACAGCTAAGATTTCTACGCTGCCGAAAATAGCTCTTTTTATTCGTGTTTAACAATACTATACATATATGTTGGATTATTGTTTTACTCTATCTGAAACGATTATCCCGAATAATTCACAAGCAATTGTTGTAGGTGCCGTGGTGCCGTGTAAATTTAACACGTCCCTTGTAAAACTACCTCGAGTATTTTGATCGGTTTTCGGCAGAGAACTAGTCCAACGGCACCAACGACCGATAAAGACGGATCACAACGGATTATTAACTCGGTAGACGGTGATTCGTCCCTTCTACCAGAGTGTTCTTAACGAGATCACAACTTGTAATCTCCTTCGGCTACGCGAAGCTTCGACGTTTGGAGATGTTTGTGGACTTTATTGGCTTATAAAGCGAGGAAGTCCAATTATTAGTCTCCGAGGAACTTTCGGATCAAAGCACGGAATTGAGAGACTTCGTACAGACGGAAAAAGAATCGATTACTTGGTTTAGTCGACCACAACTCTAAACTGGAATTGTCTCTTTGCTCGACACTTACTCTAATCTTACCGAATTCGAAAGTTCAACAAAGTTCCAACGAGTTTCCCTGATTTCTATCGATACCAAATCGATAACCGCATCAAAATATATCGATACAAGCTTCACATTCCAAGTTCAGCCTTTTGCAAATCACAAATTCAACCATTTACAGGTATTTGGGTAAACCTTACGTTTAGGGGAGGCAGCTCCGATGACCTTGACCTTGACATATGTTGTCAAGGACAACATTCTGAACAACTTTTATCATTACAACTACCCGGTGTATCTGCAAAAACTCGATGCAATTGCAAAAAACTATTGCTAGTACTAAATTGAATCTTTCGTATTCATAAACACGTGTGGAGATGATAGAGAAAACAGGATCGGTCTCACTCGCTATATACAGGGTGTCCCAAAATTCGTGTACTTCCCGGAAATGGGAGGAAAAAACACGGACCAATCAGAGTGCGGCTATTGCGAACGGAGTCTGACTCAGCGACAGGTCCCGCTTGGCGTGGCGGCACCATTGGCCGAGCCAGAATCAACCCGCTGTAGTCGCGCTCTGATTGGTCTGTGTTTTTCGTTAATAACTCCTAAACAAAGCCGCCGACGTCATTTTTGTAAAGGAAAATGTTGCTTCAAATGACCCAAGGAACCTCCCATTTCCGGGAAGTACACGAATTTTGGGACACCCTGTAGAGTGATACATATATAGGGTAAGCTTTCAATTTCAAAAGACTACTTCTAGTATTTCTAAGGTGTAGCTCATTCGAAACTATGGCAGGCTTACGTTGCCACGGAGCGTGCGCGAATACGTATTCAATACCGTTTTTTTGCAATTATCTCGAAAACTAAGACCGAGCACCGGGTAGTCGCAATGACAAAAGTTGTTCAGAACGTTGTTCTTGACAACATATGTCAAGGTCAAGGTCATCGAAGTTTGCCTCCCCTAAACGTAAGGTTTACCAGTATTTGTAATTTAACCTAATTTAATTACCAATTCATTAACTTTGTAATGCATGACAACTGTGCGTAGATATGTATATCCATTGTAGCCATGTTATGAACGGCGCGACGTGAAATTGGTTTGCATAAGCAGAATTTCAATATTATCGGCGTTTACAGATCATTTCGTTGATAGTCATGCCTCGGACCTTACAATAGGTAATCAGCTATCATTGGGTATCGCTAATACGTTGATGACTCTTTATGCTGCTTGTAAACATTGTAGTCGGTATGTTTTGTTTGCAGCCGTGCGCGTGTCCGTCTCGTTGATAAACAAGCATATTATCCCGCCTATAGAAACGGTTGCGCGCGTTGTCTTCGACCGATTTAGAGAATCTATGAACAGTGTCACTCGGAAGATCAAAAGCGTCAATTAGAGTGAGAGTACTGGAACACCGCTCGGTTGGGTTAGGCAATGTTGACAATCGCCATCGATAATCGCATCACGCATGACGAACGTTTCCATCTTTGCCGCTCGCGCGTTGACACGCTGGCTTCGGTTATTATTGGTCGTTTCACTGAAATTGACTGACGCGATTGATCATCTCGCTCTGTTTTCACTAGAAATTGCGCGACGATACCGAGCTTCATAAATTGCCTAACGTAATTAGAAATTTACTTATTATAATATACGCTATAATAGAGCATGCGGCAGAAGCATACACATATATGTATCTACGATTCATTGGCTATTAGACCGAGTCAAAAGGAATCTTGTTCGATATTAACGAGCCTGTATTTCATCAAGAAATAACCATCGAGCAGTCGTATCAATCGATTTGCCTTCTATTCAGAATTTAGTGCGCTAACGATCTGCACAGATTACATAGTTTATAGCTACACTTTTACAAAATATTGGAAACGAGAAATCCACGAAAGGGGGATAGAAAATGAATAGTTTATTCCAAGTATTAATTTCCGTTGAAAATAAGCGTATGATAGCATAGATGATTCCTTGCCACCCTATTTCGCATAAATCTTCGATATTTGATTACCTATACGTTTCATCGATCGTGAGAGGCTGTGCCGGTTTCGCGTTGTTCGTGAAAAGTAGCTGTCTTTATGGAAAATCGATAAGCGGAATTCTGTTAACCGAATTTGAAAATTGTACAAAATTATCATCGTCTGTTCAGCTTGAGTGTACCATCATTTAATAAATCTGCTGCTACGAAATGTGAGTAATTTCATAATCGACATGACAAGGAGCAGGCGTTCTTGAAAGCATTTCAGCTGTGTTGAAATTTTCTGGAAACGTGGGAAGCTCAGAGGTATTTTTCTCACTTCATAAAAAGCCCTTCAACACTTGAGCGGGACCGTGTTAGTCGAGATTCAAAATCCTATTAGAATTAATTCAGTTTCTATATCCAGCGCACTGTTCGAGAACCGAGTGCGGTTTTTTAAATGCATATTCAATGTAAACGTTCAACAATGCACTTGGATCCTGAACGAACACCAGGTCGATTTACCACGTATTTTATGGAATTAAAGATTCGACTTGTTCGGAACACGATTACATTAAATACCCGTTCTCTGTAAAATTGAAAGAATTCGACCGAGAGCACTACCATCTCGTGTTACGTTACCGTGTTAATTTAGTTTACAGCTTATTCCATAATCGTTATTTCATTTAATAATCCGTGCTGGCGCGCTGCCCTCGCACAATGTTAATTATGCAATACTAGCATTTAATGCGTTGGAACTTCATTAAAATGCAGGTTTCATTGCAGAATGAAAAAAACGTATTTAATCGAACGCCTCGGAGATCGTTCGGTGCAGGAGAATACGTTTAAAAACGAAGCCATTTTTATTTAACTGGAGATTGAAATCCATTATCGAAACGAATCACAGTTATTTTAGATTACAGCGGATTATTTCCTTTTGATATCGAAGCCACACACTTTTTTTCAGAAAGTATAACAAATGGTGCGACTCTGTCGAGTTTTCCATATTAATTGAACCACTTTGGTAATTAAAATTAAAGCACGTATCAGATATACATCGGAAAAGAATAGCTACGAAAGGATGTATGAGAGATGGAAACGTTCGACGAATTATGCAACAGTGTACCGACGTGTTTGACTCGGGGAGGAGAAACTTACACGAAAAGGAGCAAATGAGAGAGACTTTGACGAATGCAACAGGTACACGTGTAGCTTGAACGACGAACTTCTGGATAGTCAGCGAAGTCGAAAGTTCGGAAGGCGTTTGTTTGTCGATCTCCGAGTCGATTTGATACCTAATTGTACATCAACCATCTAACAATCGTTACTTTTACCTTCTGTTCTACAATACGAAACACAATCGTAACTTTAGATTGCTTCGAAAACGCTCGTACGTTTATATTGTCCGTAGGTTTGATTAAAAAAACACATACATTATATTCTGATTCCGAATGTTTCTCTCCCGTTCTATTCTTCTCAATATTTACGGTTTACGAGGTGGAGGCTGGTCCAATTTACCGCGAACACGCTGTGCAACAATTCGAGAACGGTTCCTTTCAGAACGTTTCCGACCTGAGAAATAATACATCCGCGTTTCATATCCGAAAATAATCCAGCGTTGTTACACTGTGAATAAGGATGCATCGTACGAGTATCCATCTCCGTGCGGAGAGAAGTTTTCATGCGCGTCTCCTTTTTCCCTTCTTGTATTCTCAGCGACCATATGTGCACGCGCTGACGTCAATGCAATCTGGGTCAATTTTACACGTACATCGGGGTCCGAAACTCGGGAAACACATAATTACAACGACGCTTCAGGTGTCGACTCGTCTCTGCGGAATTCGTTCCACAGCGGTTTAAGCGCCCGACTTGGATCAGTGAGAGCTGAGGTACCAGGGGAAGGAGGGATATTCGATAAATCAGAGGATATTGTATCTATCGTTTGGTGAAGCGAGAACAACGGATCGGCGCTAAAGGAATTTCGTTAATATATTACGCTGTTGAATATTGAAATACCCTGTTAATTGCAGCGACGCCGTCGTTGCGGGAGGAACTCGATGAAAGTTTTCTCGATGCAGCACAGGGAGGTATGCATCGTAACGAACATACACCTGACCGATGAGACTCGTTAACTTATAATTAATCAGCCTGGTTTTTATAATTTTCTTCGTGTAATTTCATGTACCCATCTGAGTACAATTCTCCGAAAAGTTCATACGCGTCACTTTTATCGAGCCTGGTCCCGTATTTTCTTACCCCATCCTATATACAGG
>CM052344.1:11130065-11178438 GCA_028455595.1 Lasioglossum vierecki | reverse complement strand
AAATTGATCGAACCATGCGCCGATAACAATTAATTCCAATTATCTTACTGTATAGAATTTGAATTTTCACCTTGGGATTCAATGTTAAGGTCAACTCTGCGGTCCGTTTCTGTAACAGATCTCACATAATTTTTGAAACACCCTGTACATATACTTCTCGGATCCACTGCAGGTTCAAGTAAAACTAACATTTTTATCACATAGCAATCATCCGTCGAAAACGTTGCGATATCTACGCACGCAGCATCACGAACTTATTGATTTTGCCGAAACTGTGATCCGCGTTCGTCAGCAAAAACAACATATTTGCTCGAGTCATGTCGAGTTTGAATTTGCGATCGCTATATTACACGAACAAAATATCCTTGTTTACGTTCGCTAAGTCAACTGAAGTTCACTTTTATAACCAGAGAGATGTGCTGGACGGCTTCCTTCTGTTTGAACTAGTTAGTTGCATTGTTCAATTGTGTTATAATTATTTTGATAACATTTTTACCTAATATTTCTTCAAAGTAAAATAACACAGAGGTACAAAGACCGCGGAACTCGCGTGTGCTTCGAATGGAACCCGTAGGAGTTTACTTTTAAACGGGAAGTATGAAAATGGCTGTTGCACAAGCTACTCTAGAAAATTACTGTACGCGGACAAGTAACGGAAGTTGTATAACCTGTATTTACGAGTGCGAATTTTGTATACTTTTACCATTGAAAAGAAGATGTAAAATTATCACTAGACTATTAATCTTTTGTTTTTAGCTAAACGCACTTCGTTCAGAATGAAAAATACCGGAGCTACGTTTTTCGAAAGACACACAACTTTCCCATCCCTTATCATTTATCCGAAAGTTATTGCGTCTGAAAAAAAATTCAATTCAATAAGAGACAAGAGACCGTTCGAATTGTTTCTTATAATTTAAGACGGCGTATTCTCCGAAGAAACGCAGTCCGCTGCTAATCTTCTACCAAGATTCACGGCGCGAATGATCGAAAAGCTGGAAGTTTTGCAATCCCGCGACCGTTCCTCGCTGGAACAAAACTTCCTGCCGACGTTCATTTTAGACGTTCACGAATTTCCAGTAGGGTTAGCTGTCTAATTAGAACTCGGCATCTGCTACGTATTTGTTCAAAGAATTTTGGTGCACAGCGTTGACATGTTAGTTTATCGGTTCGAAATTTCACGTTTATACGATTCATCCCTCCATGTTATGCGATTTTGGTATACGAGTCACGCTTACGAAACATTAAAGTCGTTTCGTGAGAGAAGGGTTGACTCGAGACGCATGGTTCCATCGAGACGAAGAAAAGCATTTTCGACCTTCAAAATGAACGCGTCAAGGACTTTCTTTCAGAAACCTTCACCGATCCTAACGGTGTACGTATGCAACGGTTATTTTCCATACATCCCGAAGAGATTCTCCTAATTTTCACGGGGAGATTCGCAACTGTCTCAGTTGGTCGAACTGTAGTCCAGTCGGCAGGTCGAAAAAAGGCATCTACCTGAAAAGTACTCTGGGGTGTCGAATCTGAGTTTTCGACCTTGAGGACCCTGTGCTAACTTGGTGAGGGGAAAACCACGATTTTTATTATCTTGTTTTGGTTCTTCTCCTATTACTCAAAAACTGTGGGTCCTAAGTAATTTTGTTTTTCATTTTTCCAAAGAGCATTAAGTTTCTTTAAAATTTCACTTTTCAAACGTGTTTTTTTATGCAATAGGCACCGAGAGACAGGCGTTTAAAATTAGGAAATTAAGTGACATCTGACGAATATACGAAAAGACAGGGCAAATTACACTGTCGAGCAACAACAATATTTCCATATAACTGTTGGATGTATCTAATATTGAACAAATATTGTGATGTTATTATATAAGACATTGTATTGTTCTTTACAGCAAAAGATTCTTTTCTAGACTTTCTAGAATCCAGTGATGTGCAATAGTAATACGTTGTGATTGCTTAAACATGTTAAACATACGCCGCGCCGTATCCCGTAAAACGCTCGCTCGAGTGCTGAGCGTCACTAGCGGCAACCCGTGTCGGGCATGGATATTTTGCCCTCTGGATCGAAAAAACGTTGATGTTGGAAAGTTGAAAGGGTGGTTTCTCAAGATAAAAGTCTACTCTATCGCGTGGTGCAATTCGATTTCCCACTGAACTCTTAGACCCTTATTTTTTTATATAAATTGAAAAATATCATAAAAAATGTGTACAAGTGTGGCGTCTCTTCGTCTTTAATGAAATGTTTAAACATGTTTAAACAATCACAACGTATTACTATTGCACATCACTGGATTCTAGAAAGTCTAGAAAAGAATCTTTTGCTGTAAAGAACAATACAATGTCTTATATAATAACATCACAATATTTGTTCAGAGTTCAACAGTTGTACGGAAATATTTTTGTTGTTGGACAGTGTAATTTGCTCTGTCTTTTCTTATATTCGTCAGTTGCCACTTAAATTCCTAATTTTGAACGTCTGTCTTTCGGTGCCTATTGCATAAAAAATACGTTTGAAAAGTGAAATTTGAAGAAAATTTAATGCTCTTTAGAAAAATGAAAAAAAGTTCTTAGAACCCATAGTTTTTGAGTAATATGCGAAAAACCAAAACAAGGTAATAAAAATGGTGGTTATTTCCCCATCCTCGAGTTAGCACAGGGTCCTCGAGGTCGAATACTCAAATTCGACTCCCTACAATAGCCCTAATTAATGTGTGAAAATTTCATTAAGTTCGGAATACTTCCAGGTAAAGGTAGCTGGCGACTGGACTATTGGTAGAGGGCAGTTCGCGCGATCCTCGTCTCGTTGGAGCGTCGCGTCGTCGGAAAACTTTCTTCGGTCAAGTCCCGAAAAATTCGGTATGCTAAATGGTAACCGAGGACAGTGTCTCGAAGAAGAGTGGAGCAACCCCGTAGTCGAGTTACGGAGCGAAACGCGTGCGCGGGTGGGTTTAATCGGGTGAGGAGGGAGACGGCGGGGGCGCGGTCGCGGGTACAGAAACATCGCACTTCAGTTGGGTTTGGTTCGCGTTTCGCGACTGGCCTCTCGCGCCTTGAGGTGTCTCTTCTTCGTGGGTTCGTGTTCTTTTGTTCGTGAATTTCGTCCCGCGCCTACCGTGACCCACCGAAAACATAATCTCCGCCAGTGTAATTCCCGTGGAATTTTCTGGCCCCCTGCGACGTCACCGAAACAGCAACTATCCAGTCCGCTTAGTCCTGACCGCTCGAGATCTCGCATGGACTGTACGTGTCCCCGAGTTTGTGAGTGAAAACCACTTAGCGGTTTCATTGACAACGATCTCATCTAGTTGTACCTTTTCTGCTCGGCTGATAAAATCGTCGCGTCTTCCTGGTGATCTCCTTCGCGGAGACGCTGGTTGATCGCTTTGACTCCGTTTATCGCACGATTCCGAGTGGCGGAACACCGTCAGGAATCGTGCAAATCGTTAAATGTCATTAGGACATTCCAGGACATTTGGACTCTGTTCTCCGATCCTTCTGGTCTAGCAGCTGATATAAATCCTCGCGCCTTATATTTCTCAACGTCCGAAACTTTCCTTACCGTCATCTATACAGCGAGGTGAATTACGACACGTCGGAGATACCCGTTTCCAACTTCCACGGTGAAAATCCCGTTTGGCCGGGAGTTCGCGGATTCGTAGCATGCCAGACAGCCGGATCGAACTGCGTAGCGATTGAGAGCACGTTCGATGGTATCGGGTGACAAAAGTCATTTCTGCAATTCCGAGCTGTGACGCAAAGCCGACACCCCAGCTGATCAACGTATGTTCAAAGGGACCTATTAAAGTACATTAAAGCAGCGATAGCGCTCGCAACATTGGCTCTAACAGGTTTTCTAATTAGAGAATATATAGAGTTTTAATCGTCCGCTAATTGCAGACGTTGAACGGGGGGTAGCGAATAATTAGAGCATTCGACCCGTTACGATTGATATTCGCGGTTGGATGATTGTGTTCTGCGGCAGCCTAAGGCGTTTCGCGAAGTAACAATGTTTATCCTGGCAGGAGCATGCACGGTACGCGGTCGTTGCGCAGACCTCGGAAAGCGTTCGGTGTTGTTTGGTTTATCAACGGATTGCTGAATCCGCGAATCAGCGTCGCATTGGCCCGCATTAGAGGTCAACTCGCACCGCGGAAAAAGCGAGAGTGGCCGATTCGGTGGCCGCGAAGATAGGGTATGGGGTCTGCTGATAAAAACCGGACCGGGAGACGATCTTGCGGTGCTCAAGTTGGCTCGAACTCGAGTCCTAATGGAATTTTTGTCCCGGCAACTCTTCGCCTGAAACTTTCCCGATCTTCCGGCCACCATTAATTTTAATCCCGAGTTTTTGCCGCGGCCGCGAGGAACGGGACGGGATCCACCGATATCTTCCACGAGTTTTCTTCCTTGAACCCGTTCCGAGAGAGTCGAATTCAAATGTGGCTAATTCGCGAAGAAAAGTTTCAACTAGCCGGTTCAACTGCCACGGTCCGACGTCGTTACAAAACGCGGTGACGATTTATGGCACTTATGTACACTGGACAAGGAGCGACGTGTAATTTGTGCCGCGTTCGGCACGGGGCGACTCTCTTCATGGTAAAGTAAATGGGCCATGGCGAATGAAATTCCTTGTTTCGCATCGTTCCCGCCGTTCCTGAGAAAATGGATTTTAAAAATTCAACGGATCCACGCGAGCTTCGGCACGACGCGATACTTACGTTGATGTGCCAGTCATTGTTCTTAATTTCGTCGCTGTTTAACGGATAGTGCTCGTGGAACGGATCAAACGACGCACAGACATTGTCGCGGATAATTCCGTTCGGCGGTGTGTACGCTCGAAATTGAGGACGGGATCCTAAGAGTAACGACCACGCGATGATAAAATCGACGTTCCCACCTGTACTTCCGTCTCGGTGCACGATTTTACCATGGACCAGTTCAAGCGTGAGCGTACTTCTATTCCGTAGCTGCATAATCCCGACGTGAAAACAAATTTAATTACCACTGGCTCGTGTACTTTTTCAGAAATGTTGTTCGAACAACAACTCCAGTTTTGTCGCATTGTGTAACTTGTTACGAATTTTCGCGCACGAAAAACTAGGCCATCGGGAAAATTATTTCTGCGGGCTAATTTTTAACGCGTGCCATTTTCGACTGGAACATTCCAAGTACTCGGAAACTTTTATTTTGGCGTGCGCGTGCAACGAGTTGGCGGGAAGCTTCCTCAATTAAAGGTAGTTTAGCTCTATTAACTGCCTGGCACACACAGTGTGTGTCCCGATTTATTTACCATGAATATTCGAAATGTCATCGTTGACTGATCAGTGGCTTTGATCTCGCGGTTCGTCACACAGTAGGAGCATAGGATACCACTTAAAAGGGTGTTATTTAAAAAGACACGTGGCGCGCAATTAAACCGTTTATAACACTGTATTTACCAACTTTGAAGAATGGTGTCGCTCCGCGCTACCCTCGTATTCGATTCAGCTAAAAGAAGAAAACGTTATCAACCCGATTCCCGTTCTACTGTCATAAACTCGAATGTTACGAGTATATGTGTCATATCCAGAATGGGACGTAGGAGCTATAACGAGGCAACTTGCGATACAAGTTTAGGAAGTGCTTCCCGATTAGTCTACTCTCGTCATATAGATGTGCGCGCACGAGGTCTTCGTCACAAACATCTTCGGTTACTATAGACTGCGGTAACCTTACAGAACCTTATAGAACTCTTGTTCTTTAAAGAGATAGATGGTACCGGCTAACAAATATGCAACCGTGGAGCTATTTTCTTTGCGAAGGTAATATCGCACACTTCTTTATCTGAAAAAATGCCCCCATTGATTGGCGGAAGTGTCGCTTATTTCCTGGAACTTTTTCCTCGATACGTGCCGGGAATCTCGATATGTCTGTCGTTCAGATTATGTTTTCTTTTCGTTATGTGGTATACGTGATTGGAATTGTTCTAATTGTACGAATGCATTGAATCTTACCGTATTGCGAAAACGTTAAAGGGACGTGAAATATGTTTAAAAATAGAATCGATTCTCGCGAAATACTGAACGAGGAAAGCTTTTCGAAAACAAATTAAGGCGTTCTCAATTAAAACGACAACGCCATTGGGAATCAACGATTCGCATAAAATTCCAGAAGTTCCGATGAACTGTGAGCCAGAAACGATAATGGCTGGATTCTGGTTATTATCGGAACTCTCTTTAAGTTTCCACTGTATTTTATCTTGGACATCTCGATTTCCTGGAAAAATGCAAGTAATCCGGGATTTTTACACGAATTAACCGGGTCGTCCTCGGCACGAAATAATTAATCTACAGTCCATTACGACTTTCATAATCACCTCAAAGTAACTCCACGCCGAGACAATTCGGTATTGATTTTTACTTCGCACGACATGTTTCCACCGAGGTTTAATCACGTTTTAGTTCAGTTAGTAATCCCTATGTGTTTCTGTAGTTTCTGTAACGCAGTTATACAAACTCAAATATACATTATAATTAACACCATTCTGTTTTACTTTGCGAGGTTAATGGTTGGGATTAATATGTTTTCAATTTCTCTTTTCATAAATTTCGTGTTTTCCATATTTTAAACTCGGGAAATGAAAAAAGAGGAATAAGTCAGAAATGCCATTCACTATGTAAGTAGATAAACCCAGCCATGGTCAGACACAGCGTAGGAGTTCTGACAACAAGTGAAATGTGCTCGTTAGTATGGTACTTTTCCAACCTTTTTTACATTACAATAACAAATATTCACGGTAATATAAATAACTTTACATCCAGAAAATGTCCGAGGTAGCTTGGCACAAGGTTCTGTAAGATTGCAAAAGTTTCAAAGTTTCATCTGGTGACACCAAAGTAAAAAATTATACACTACGGAAGATAAAGGTATCTCTGCTTGCGAAAAAGGATCTGTCGTCGTCTAGTTTATGTTTTCAACCTTTCCCGTGCTCACTGGCAGGGCTCGGTTAATTAACGTCGAAGTTTCAGAGGCAGACACAATTCGCAACCAACATACGAAGATCCAAAATTAACATGCGTTTCATTGTGAAGGATTAATTACTTTTCGTTGGGGAAAACGTGACGTTTATGCTAAGCCAGGTATCCTGTTTCGATGTAATCAAAACTCCTCGGGCTATCAATTTATACAATTAATGCAACAACTTAATACCAATATATACTTTTTTCCCTACCGTGTTATCAAGTGTCTCTCGTTGATTACACTTTTTTTCATTTTTCCATTGACATTATCACCTGTTTAGTTTTTCAATGATTTTATAGCGTCGATTGTCGAACGTTCTCTGCCTCCCAATGTAATTTTCATGCAGAACGGATCTAGCTTTGTGTTAATCTGTACGTATTAAATACGAGATCGTAGCTTCCGGATTTGAAATAGATTTTTATATTTCATAACAAAATCCGGCTCGGCTCAGTGTATTCAATTTTCGTTCTGTGTATGTATATAAAAGCCAAAAGCCTGTAGGAGTGTTTTAGCGGATTAAAAAGTATGAAAGTACCATCGAACAATAAAAAATATATTCGCAAATGCGTAGCCAATCGCGTTCAAATGATATAGAAATGGTATACAATTCATTTGAATAATCGAATTTGCCGTGATACAGGGTTCTGTGCAATTGTCGCGTAGTCAAAAAATCGGGCTTTCATAAAAATTTATTTTTCTAAGAATTTCGTTTTGAAACACCCCGCTTAAATGATATTTCCGTTTTCAGCTTTGTAACTGGTCCCCTCGTAGAGTAATTAGATTTTCTCTTGCATGTCGTCCCTACTAACCTCCCCATGGATTTAAGGTGTCTTGCGGAAAACTAATTCTTCCATATTAAAACGGAAACAGGAATAACAAGTGAAAATCAAGACAACCTTGCACGAAATAGAATCCTTGACCCGATTCGTTCAGTTCTCTCCTCATAAATTAATGGTGATTTATATCGGTCTCCTATTCAATTCTGTTCCGCCTTGTAAAACGAGAACATCGCGGATGTTACAAGTGTTGAATTATCTCAGCAGATTGAGAATTCACGAAGAGACTGTCCCGTCGAGAATCGAGAACCCCCGTGTAAATTCATTAATTCTCACGAACTCGTTGAAATCGCGAAGATAAAGGTAAACGCTACGATTTTTCAAGTTTTCATCTGTGCCTGTTACGTAAATGAAATGTATGCTTTCATGGGAATCAAATTCAACTACACTGTGTGTGCATGTAGAAAGTTTCATTGAAATGTAGCGAAGACAACAGATTTCGGTGACAGACTATATTCCAACTTCGGATCCGTCTGTCTGGCTTGTCTGAACATCGTCATGTTGAAATTGTATTTCTCAAGCTAACGAGGATAGAACAAAGCCATTGGAGCTTCCGGCCTTTTGTCCTATATGAGTACAGCGGACTGCGCAATTAATTAAATGCGAATCGTCCACGAAAACGAAACGATTACAAAGGGTCCGTGTCTAAACCAGGTTCTTTATCCCAAGATTAATTGCTTCGTCCGCATGGGAATCCCATCTTCTGGATGTCGGACGTTCTAGTTCCGGGTTAAGTCGATGGTATAGTCAATTCATCGTTGTTTGCGTGATTCCACGAGGATTTCTGGGATCTGATTTGTTCATTCGGTTCCTTAAACGAAGCTCATAGATAACAGAAGGATACAAAGGATACGAAATCTCTGCATACACTCCCGTCCATAAATCACCGGACACTTACTTATCCTCGACAACTATGACTTTATCGTTTGGTATAGGTCCTTCGATAACAAAAAATCGTCCGCGTCGAAATTCGAACAACAGGTTGTCGCAGTTCTGCCATAGGAGCCGCGATAAACTATCATTGACGTTGGATGTTGTTAGACAATCGGTTAAGTCGATGACAACGAAAACGTACAAAAGGGTGAGATTAATTAGGACATCGTAGCCAGGGCAATTTGCGCAGCTCTTTCGGGAGGTCTCGCGTTTTTATGGCTGGCAAAATGGTTGGAGGTTCTTTTTAGCATGCCATGTAACGCTCCTGTATAATTCGCGATAAATAACTTTAGTGGTTTAAACGGATGAGCGTGGAAACATTGCAGGGTATCGCAGCAGGATAATGTGCTTGTTGGAACATTACTTCGCTTTTGTTGCGAAAGCTTCATCAAATAATAGCCTAAGAAACGAAGGCTCGTTAGCACCTTTACTAGAAACTTTTCAATTGTTGTACAGGGTGTTTCGAAATAATACGTCACTCTCTCAGTTCCAGTTTTCTATGAAAGGGTACACAAACACGGAGAAAAACAAACAGAGAAGAAATCAGGACGTTGCCGTTATTAATGGAAAATACTTGATTCGTTCCGATTGAATGTGCGAAACCGTGTTAGCGATAATTCCGTCGTGGACAATACCATTGGCGATCCTGTTTCGCAAACGGATTCGCTCGTGTTTTTCGTCGGTTTGTTTTTTATTGCGCTCGTTCGCTCAATGATTTTTTAGCGTCGATTTCAGAACAATAACGTAATTACGGAATGAAAGTCCGTGCACGGTTCGCTGGCCATTTGTATCGGCAACTGCTGGCACGCTGCCTTTTGACTCTTCCTCATCGTTGCCGCGTGTCGAGGAGAATGGTTAATTACAAATCCTCGTGTGTTCGTCAGAGCGCCCCTCTGTCTTACAAAGAATTGTTGCGAGCATGCTCCGGTCACGATAAAACATTCTCCTCTTTTCCCATTTTTCTGCAGTTAACGGTCCACATTAGCTACCGTAGCCAACCAACTGACGATTCGCTAATTGGCAAACGAATGTAACAACGTGTCTGTTGTTAATGCGTCGAATATTTCCGAGGCGCTGTTTCTTGGCTGAAAGTTCCATCGCATGTATGAAAACGAGTAGAACCGTTCTACGAACAACCGCGCGAACGAGAAACTTCAGTGGAGCGCGTCGAACAAATTTTGGAAATCTACAAATGAAGTTGATCACTCGTAGATAAAAGGAGATATGTTTCCGTCGAACACGATACCGATTGCAACATCTCTGAAAACGTACAAAAATTCCCATTCAACCAATCAATGATATGTTTCGATATTGAACTCTCCCTTTTGCAATGCGTCGAAATATATCGTGTATGATTTTTTGGGGCTGTTTTATGAAGCTTTCAATGAACAGTATACTGCCAGACTGGTAATATCTAGGTACACGGTAGTGCACTAGCCGAGTCTCGCATTACCTCCTTTTACACGAAACAACTTAGCCGTTTTTTAGAGGCTTGTAACTCAGAACTGGAGGCAGATGGAGATATGTAATTTTGTACACATGTTAAATGCTATCATGTCTCAATATTGACAAATCATTAGTCTTCCAACATTAGTAGGTTCCGAGATATAGGACCTTAAAAATCGCTAAATTAATCACTGACTGACTGACTGACAGATCATCAAAACCTTTTGGGTACTTTCCATTGACCTACAAGCTTGAAATTAGGTACATAGGTCCACCATAACAAACCATCGAAGGAATAATTATGAAATTTTAGACCTCAAAAAAAGAATGACTGCATCTCGGAAATAGTGCGTCCTATCGCAAAAATGACGGAATGCCCAACCATATGACGTATGCAGTCGTTTGAATTTAAAAAAAATAAATAAATAAAAAATGGTGGGGTCTCGGGAATAGTGAAAAATTGTTTAGGATTTAATGAGTCAGAGATAAAAGTAATACCTACTTGATAATTGATAAAATTTCAACAAAAATGGATGACATCGCAAGAAAAACATCCCGTAAACAGGAGCCGAGTGCTCTATGGCCGTAAAAAGTTGTGAGATCAAACAAAATACGGGCAAGTTTGTTAGCTTGGAAATACCTCTTGCAATACTGAAAAAAGCATTTGTAAAAATTAATTCAAAAGATATGCTATTTAATTTTAAATTTAATTTAATTTTGAGAGAGTTACGTGGAGGGCTAAATTATTCAAACTTGGCCATTACTCTTTAAACTAATGGCCATGAAAGGTTTTAGGTAGCGGCCAAGTTTGAGTAATTTAGCCCTCCCTGTAATTCTTTAAAAATTAAATAGCAGTTTTTTAACCTAATTTTTACAAACTCTTTTTTCAGTATTTCAACCGGTATTTCTAAGGTAACGAACATGCCATAGTTTTTTTGATCTCACAACTTTTTACTGCCATAGAGAACTTGGTTCCTGTTTACAGGATGTTTTTGTTGGGATGTAGCTTTACGCGACTGAACTCGTCGCTCATTTTTGTTTTATGAAACGGAGAAAAAAATAGTATAAGAATTTAAAAAAAATGTTCAAATCTGTGGTGAATTCCTTAACTCGAATACACGTTCGTTATACAGTTATTGCACGAATTCAATTTCGAACTGTTAATGTTCTATATAACTTGTTCGTTCTATTTCGAAGTTCTTAATGAAAATTTTCGTGAACTACCCGTTGGTATAACGGCTGCTAAAGGATATATTGATCATTATAGCCAGAAGCTGAATCGAATATCTGCCGAGAGATAGGATATTGACTTTTGCGAGGTGCGAGCAGAATATGGCTGTTTGTATGCACAAAACAATATCGCCGTGATTGCATAGAGATGATAAGATACTACAATATGTATTGACTACGATGCCTGGTTAAAATTTAAGACATAGCTTTCCAGAGAAGCGAAGTACTGTTAACTTAACAAACTTTTTGTATCCGAGATTCTTGTAAAACAAAACATTTCGTTCTAATACGAAAATCGATTTCTCGTAAAATTTACGGCCGTCTGACTTATCGTTGAGATGTACTACTGTATTTCTAATGAATAACGAATTCGATTCATGAAAGAAATTACAAATTATTACTGTCGACAATGCTATACTTTCAATCACCTTTTACTTTATACCCGTCCCCGTACAATATCAATTTAACCCACCGACTAATGAGCGGCGGAGTACCCTTTAAATCCGTCCCTTTAACCCCCTTTTGCGGCTTCAACTCCTTACAATAAGTAACAAAAAAAATCCAGTTTATTTAATAAGTGCCAGTCCATTAACGGCCGCTTCGCAATCTGACCGCCGCCGTCTTCTTCTTTCATTCGCCAACGTGAAGCTCCAGCCTGTTGGACGGAGCGTTTTCGCGACACAGTTCACCGAACCGCGACGATCTGAGTCTTTTTTGGTCCATTAATCTGCCCTCGGTCAAGCAGGATCAATTAATTATCGTTGATAACGTGTGCACGATAATCTCGAGGCACCGACGATCTAGTCGCGATCCCGGAACTTGCCTCGTTTTTGTTTCCCTTCTATCCGGCTGTTTTCAATCGCCAGAAAGTACGTCCTTCCGTAGTATCTCTCCCAGAAGTGTCGCTCGGCAGACTCGGTGATACGACAGTTACGGAGGGTGTACTGTATAACGGATAACTGATAACGGAACAGAAGGCACTCCGTGGGGAGCCCGGTTCTCTTTTTTCTCGATTGCTCCGTCCCCTTTCCACTGTTGCGTTTTTCTTTCGATACGAAACTGGAGAAATCGATGTCCAAGTCCCTTCACGCGAAAATCCCTTCTCACTTTTGGCTTCCTCGATGGATCTGTTAGGGAAACGATAGATAAGGGCCACTCCCTTGCCAGCTTTGGAATTGATCGAGTAGGTTCAGTCTCGCGTATTATAAACAAATTCGTTTTATTTAATTCAATGAATTTTGCTTTTGCTACCGTGAAAGAATTGTTCTTGTACATGGTTAGGAAGTACATACATGTTGCTATTCAGGATACATTTTATTCAAGGGACAGGAAATTTGAATATCAGAATTCATTAATGCGTAATCGATAATGCCAGAGGGAATTTGAGAACTGCCAGCATGTTCAAATTTAATTAATTTGATATAATTGTGCTGATTAACCCGTTTGTATCTAGCGTGAACATTTTTATGATCACCGAAACGTTGTGTATTCTGTTAATTATACTTGTCAGAGCATTATAATAATTTCTTATAGATATTTTTAAATGTTTATCAACCAAACGATTAGCTATTTAAAAAATGTCCCGAGCTTTCACACATTCTGTGCAGAGTTGGGCGTTATTCGAATGAAATTTCATTTGAATAACCAAGAGAATAAAAATTGCGAATAAAGTGATTTTATTCGCAATAACGAATAAATTTTTATTCGAATAACACAGCGAAATAAAAATTTATTCGAACAGCCCGGCGAATAATAATTTATTCGAACAGCCCGGCGAATAAAAATTTATTTAGTCGCACCAGCGACGTGTATGTGTAAGAATAAGTGTGTGAGTGCAGTCTAGAGAGTGAAGCCAAGTATCGTGGCAGTAAATGTGTGTGTGTCCCGAAATTATTTCGAATAATGAATTTACGAATACTTCGCGAATAAATCCTCATATTCTATGTATTTTTTAAATTTATTATTGCAAATAAAAGGTGCTCAAAATCTAGGGACGGTTGCCATTAGGTAAATTTAGGCAGTTGCTTAGATAAAATTAATTACAATATATCGCAGAAACGCTTCATATTATTCTACTTAACTTAGGAAAAATAATTTATTTCACAATTATAAAAATGATGAAATTATGAGTAGAGATGAATAAAGCGTTCTCTAATGTATTATAATAACTATAATCAAGAACTTTTTATTCCTATTAAAAGGATTTTAATAGGTTAAAAATATGTCAACGTTGCTCTCGATTTGCTGTATTCTATTTAGCCATTTATATAATCACGCGAGCAACAAAATAACAGTAATGACATGACTGAGGGAAGCATTACATGTATGTATATACGCAAATTATACAGGGTGTCCCAAAATTCGTGTACTTCCCGGAAATGGGAGGTTCCTTGGGTCATTTGAAGCGACATTTTTCTTTACAAAAATGACGACGGCGGCTTTGTTTAGGAGTTATTAACGAAAAACACGGACCAATCAGAGTGCGGCTATAGCGAACGGAGTCCGACTCAGAAACAGGTCCCGCTTAGCGTGGCGGCGCCATTGGCCGAACCAGAATCAATCCGCTGTAGCCGCGCTCTGATTGGTCCATGTTTTTCGTTAATAACTCCTAAACAAAGTCGCCGACGTCATTTTTGTAAAGGAAAATGTCGCTTCAAATGACCCAAGGAACCTTCCATTTCCGGGAAGTACACGAATTTTGGGACACCCTGTATAGAAATTATCTATAGCCTATAATGAATTAATGAAAAGGAAAAGAAAACACCTTGGTTAAAACATGTTATTATTATATTATTTCTTTTTTTGTCCGCCGTCACGGTTGTGATTATTCTCGGCCTTTATTCGCTGCGGTCATTTAGAATAACGAATAACGAATAAAAGTTCCGGGATTTATTCGAGAATAACGAATAACGATTTTATTCGCCGAGAATTATTTGTAGCTTGCGAATAACGAATAAGACTTTATTCGCTATTCCTTATTCGTTATTCCAAATAAAATTTGCTCAACTCTGATTCCGTGGAATTTCATGACGACTGCAAACTTGAATGCAAAACCAGGTGTTGATTGCTTTCGTGTTTTCTGTTCACTGGAAACGTAGGTTCACATATTCAGAGACACTCTGAATATGTATAGAGACATACGGTAGGTGAGATTGAGTTTCAGTTGTTTCACGAAATAATTGATATTTCCGTACGGAAGCAGTGGAAGCCAAATGGTTCATATTACAAGAATCTACTCATAGTTTTTCCAAGTTTCAATCTGGGCAATTTCACAGAATATTCTACAATTATAATGAACGTAAAAGAATTAGCCTTAATTTAAAAAATTTATTTGCTGCTTGGATTTATCTAAGCATTCGTTTTACTTTCTGTTTACCGGAATTAACATTACAGTGTACGCGTATCCTCTTGTATCAACTCTCGAATTAGCAAATTAATGATGCCAACCAAATTCAGCCCGATACTGTTGTGTTGCAAAATTAGTTTTTCAGGGTAACCTGTTTCGACGAATTGCTCCGGCAATTAATCGTGTTACATTTAACTATGGCGCACGGACCATTACTTCGTAATTTCGGTACCGCAGAGAGGAAGCTCAAGCGTCCTGCTATATTGAATATTTGATTTTGTACAATGTGTGTTTTGAATCACGATTTCGGAACTTACAACCAGACCAGTCTCCACAATCTCATTAAATTGTAATTCCGTATACTGGACTCTAGATTTCATATCGCAGACCTCCGAAGCAGACTCGATTAAAATGTTTCATTTACATATATACACAACCACAGATTTTATTGTTTGAAAGGTTCATTACTAGACCGCGGATCATTATGCGTTTATGGTTCGTAAACTTTCAGCCAAATGTTGGAGTATCATAAAATTTGCAAAAAACGTAATGCGTAATTGATTGATAATTTCTTAAATTAGGTAATTGAATTTTTTGTCGCGAGCGACTCGTTCGAAAAGTGCAATATCTCGATACGTGTATGTAGAAAAGCGGAATCAGAATCTCGGCGAACAGCTGAGTGGCTTTGAAAGCAGCACGTTTTCCCGCGGGAATCTGGTACCAATATCAATTTGTATCGGTGCGATTTCAGGCGTAAGCTCCGAAAGGGTTATAAAACGATCGCGGCACTGTTTCTAGAGCAGGAGGGAAATACCTCGGACAGAATGGAACGGGAATTCATTTCGCAAGTAGACATTGGTTAACAAGGATTCATCGGATCAGTGAGAAATAACAGAGCGAGAAGATCGGGCACAAACGGTTGGTCGGGAATCGGATGGAACGAGCACCGGACGCAAACTAATATCAGGAAATTTTCAGGAAAATTCTTTTTGCTTGTATGCAAATCCGACTACGCAGAAACTCTGAGCAAATTCATAATTTTGTGGGTGAGCTCTCGAATTCATTAACTTTCCAACATCAAATACTACGGTCTTCCATGTGAAGCGATTAGAACATTGTTCAAAGAGATGCAGTAACGACGCAGCCTTTTAAAATAATATTCCGTATATTTTCCTGTACGCTCACTGCCATATTTACGATCTTTGGTAATTATATAGAAAAGGTCTGCGTACTCCGATTTTGATGAAATTTTAATATGTTATGCAGCAACACATTCTGAACAACTTTTTCCTTTTCCAATATAGGAGGGCCGCTTTTAGTTTTCGAGATACAGTATTTTATGTATACAAGTCCCTAGCACGGGTCTGCCGAGGGACATATATGCATCAGGGACACTATTCTTTGACTGTTGCCGAACGTAGAGAAGGACAGCCGAGCTCGAGCAGCCTTGGTCGCCGAGATAAACACCCAAGTGTAAACACAATGTGATCAGAATTTCCAACTTCCTTATTTTTCATTATTTTTTTATGGAACTTCAAGTTCCATATTTGTGGCATTTTTCTGATTAAAATCATACCAAATATGATATAATTCCGATGATATTTACTTGTGTAATAGACAACTACACAAGTAAATTACACAAGTAAATATAATCGGAATTATATCACATTTGGTATGATTTTAATCAGAAAAATGCCACAAACATGGAACTTGAAGTTCCGTAAAAGAAATAATGAAAAATAAGGAAGTTGGAAATTCTGATTAGGCGGTCTCACCGAGACATCCGAGCAGCATGATATCATACTTCTCAAGGGGGTATACCCCGCAGTAGTGGGGATAGATCAGGGACTTTTATGGCTCAGACTTTTGGGACATTTACGCATAAAATACTTTTTTTGCAAAAGACAATCGCTAATACTGTATTGAATTTTTCGTATTCCTGCATTCTTCGCGACAACGTAAACCTATTCCGGAGCCGCATCTGTTTATTTTTTCTTTATAAACACGATGTGGAGATGAGAAGCGACAATACCACACCCACCCACCCAGTGTTTCTAAAAAGAAGGTTTCCGTTATGAAATTAACATTTGCGCCAATTTTCAGTATCATATTCGTAGTCAGCACGTGAAAATACGTAAGAATCCAGAGTATAATTTCGAAACACTGGGTGCGAGTGAAACACTGGGTGGGTGTGTGTGGTATCAGGCCGGCCCTTTCCGCCCTCCTGTTTTCTCTTTCATCTCTACAGCGTCAAAATGCAAACAAACGCCGCACCAGGACAGGCTTTCATTGCCGCGGAGCGTGCAGGAATACGAAAAATTCAATACAGTATTTGCGATAGTTTTTTGCAAATATCTGAAAAACTAAAAGCGGCCCCCCTATATTGGAAAAGGAAAATGTTGTTCAGAATATGCTGCTGCATAACATATTAAAATTTCATTAAAGTCGGAGTAAAGAGACCTTTTCTGTATAATTACCCGATCTGTTTAAACAGTTTTTTGATACTCCAATTTGTGTCGTGTTTGGTGTTATTCGAATCGGGAAGTAGTCGCGATTGCATCGATAAAGACTCTATATCTAGATTACAAAGATTATAAAAACCCCTCTATGCGAAGAAGACGTTGATTAACGTGTACACTGCCCTCCTATTAAAAAAACTGTCGGTGTATTCACGATCGATGAGATAGATAGGTAATAAACTCGTTTCAGATAGAAGCTGCTCGTATATGTACATCGTAACAAGTTCAGTGGCACCGGTAGAGAGACAAGCGGGTCGATATTTTTCATTAAACCTCGACAAGCTCCGATAACTATCGCTTCCGCGAAAAGTTCCTTGAATACTTGACGTAGGGCACACCATACCGTCACGTCGCGGTTTCCCACGAAAATTTCGATAACGTATTGAGAGCATAAATTTTCAGCACTGCCGCGGCAGTTGTATCATTTCCACGGGATGCCCGCGATGCGGATATATTCTTCGACGACGGGGCTCTCGATGTATACATATATCGCGGCGTCGACGCCACGCAAAGAAAATCCACCAGCGAGTTTTTAAAATCTTTACATTCGCCGTCGGAGAGAGTACGCTCCTTTTACGTCACTGGAATCACGTCGTTAGTTCTGACTTAGCACTCCGCGATGCACACCTCTGACATGCAAAGATCTCGTGCGTGCGCGCGCGAGAGAGAGAGAGAGAGAGAAAGAGGAAGCTTTTTGCAGTGTTCCATTCCGTTCGACTGGCTTCTTACTAGACGTCGGATCCTTTGTGTACTCGTGGCTTAACAAAATCATCGAATTGCATACAGATTTACTGTTATTTCCACTCTAATTTCAGTCTTAAGTGTCCCGTAAAAAAAGAAAAAAAGTACAGGTGACTTAGATAATATATAATAAATTTTGTGTTTTCGGCGCACGGTTCGATCATTAATAGACAACAGCAAATTTGCAATTTAATTCATCTCAACGTTTCGATCACTATATGGATCATTTTCAAGAGAGATATTTTTGCGTCTGTAAAGTAATACATATATAGAATATATTGAAAAAATATTGCGACACAGCTATGTAAAAATAACGGAAAAAAGATCTGAAAATGATCTATATAGTGATTGAAACGTTGAGATAAATTAAATTGCAAAGCTGTTGTCTATTAATGATCGAACCGTCCGGCGAAAACACAAAATTTATTATAATATTACCTTTTCTATCGAGAAGAACTTCACTTTATCATGAATTAGATAATGACCTGCGGCGTCTAAAATCGAGATTATGAATTTTCTGGCTGACTGAAGTTTTAGAAATTTCAATTTACGCTGGCAGACACAAATACGCCGTGGGTTACTGGACCACGTTTATTTCGAAACTTTCCTCGATGTTTAAGAGAACGCGCAAAAGTCTGCTGTCGCCGTTAGGGACGCTGCACCCTTACGAACATGACGTTCTGTTCAACTTTGTTCCACGCTTGCTATTGATTCCGTTTCGAAAGAAACTCGTCTATTGGTCGCGGTTAAAACTATATCGGTGGAAGCCAAATCTAGCAGATGAATGAAGTCTTTAGCTAGACTTCCTACACACGATTCTCTATGTTTTCAAAGTTCGTCAACATTGTTCCCGGCAAGTTTTTCATGTAACTTCAGATTCATTTGCGGATTCGCATTAACTAGAAGATGATTAACCAACACACCAGCTGCCGGTTGAAAGGTCGGTTCGGGCCTGGGCTTCCTGTTTAATTTCCTGAATCAGGAACCCGATCCTGCAGCACCGGAGTATCTCTTCGCCCTAGCAATTTATTGCTTTCTTCCAATTTACGTAAAGAAAATAATTTTTTTACTTCACCTCGAGCTTCGGAAATTGATCTTTAGTTTGAAATGCCAAGAAGACTTGAAAATACGATGTTTTAAATCTCTATATATAATAAAATCGAGTCTGTCCGTCTGTTTGTGACATTTCCACTAAAATTCATTAAGTAATTATCCCTATCTACTGATAACTATCGTAATAAATATATTTTTAAAAATAATTTTTTAAATTAATTTCGTGAAATTTTGTTTTTTAAAAGTAAAATCTGAGTTCTCTGTTATTGTACGTGGACAAAGTCGCGTTAACAGCTAATTACAGGTATGTAATTTCGAATTAATCCTGTTGCAAGGCCAGAAGCAGACAGTATTTTCACAGGAATCTAGAACTTTCGTGTTAACGTTGGACCTGACCATTGTGCTACATTTACTGAACAAAGTATTAAATACGATTCACGATGTCCTCCTTTCCCGCGAATAGATGCTATTGATTATTGGCGGTTTTATATCATGAATATGTTAATGTGTCTGGAAGCTTAAAGCTGTTACACACAGCCGTGTGTAGTGGTAAAATCTGCTTAAGTCAACATCCGCGAGAAAAATCTAGGCACACCTGCATAATACGTAATCCGATTAACTCCGCTCGTCGTTTGTTTAATAAAACAATTCTGGCATAAGTTTTCCAAGCACGGAAGAGCTTGAATATTAAGCGTTTTCACGTGTGTAAAACGGCCAGATAAACCACTACTCGAAATAATAAATTCTCCTGATTCGGCGACACTGCGTCTAAGAAAATTAACATATAATCTGAAGAGAGCTTTACGGATATTTCAAAGCTTCCGCTCGATAATAACGAGGGGCGTCGCCGCGACTGAAGCAAGGAATACAAATTTCGCGCGTTCAAAATAGCGCGGAAGTCACGTTCGTCTCATAAACTAAACCCCGCGTCGCCTTTGGCAAAACCGTCAATAATGATTCATCGTTAGCCAGTTACGATATCGACAATTATTTATCGGTAACGGGGTTTGTCGAGGTCGACTGCTCTGGGCTACGGTTCAGGCTCGCCGAGCCATAAATGCGATCCGCGGAAGGATAAAATTTTAGTTATGTGGTTCTGCGGTGACCCTTTTAGAGTATTGTCATTGATACTATATATTCGATGTGACATGATTCCTCGGGCGTAACACGGTTCAAATAATTCATACATGAAACGTCAGACATCCCGTTAAATATCATTTAGCGTGGCTTCCTGTAAATAGAATTTCTGCTGGAATTTCGGATATAATTCCTCATAGATTTATGCACGTGCCCATAACACTGTCCAACAACAAAAATGTCTTAATTTTTCTCAGAACGCACAGTTTTTGAGAAATTTGAGTTTGAAAAAAAACATATTTTTCGACTTTGAACAAATATTGTGATGTTATTATAAAAGATATTGTATTGTTCATTACAACAAAAGATTCCCTAGATTTTCCCGAATCCAGTCTGCCGCGCCGTATCCCGTAGAACGCTCGCTCTAGTGGAGGGCGTCACTGGCAGTGACTCGTGTTCCGCGATAACATTTTGCTTTCTAGTTCGGTAAAAACGTCAACGTTCGCAACTTGACAGTGTGGTAGCTCAAGATAAAAGTTTGCTCTATCACGTGGTGTATTTCGATTTCTCGCTGGACCCTTATTTTCGTATATAAATTGAAAAATATCCTGAAAAATGTGTGCAAAAATGGTGTCTCCCCGTCTTTAATGATTGTTTAAATTAAACATGTTTAAACAATCACAGCGTATTACTATTAGTATAGTAAAGAACAATACAATGTCTTATATAATAACATCACAATATTTGTTCAAAGTCGAAAAATACGTCTTTTTTCACATTCAAATTTCTCAAAAACTGTGAGGGCAGGAAAAAAATTAAAGATCCACCTAACAGTTGTATGGAAACATGAGAAAAGTTGAAATTTGTTGGACAGTGTAATTATGAAAGTGATCCAAGTGATATATTTCTTGTTCAACAAACAACTAGCACCACCGAAGCGTTCATTTTTTCACGGTAGCGTATAAATTACATTTCATTCTTGAGATAATTTTGACGAGCAAACATTTCTTCTACGCGTTTGAAACTTCGTTTCAGCAGTTCCATCCGCGAGTAATTCCCAGCTCTGTGTGAATGGCCGACACTTCATCGGCCAGACGTGTTCCGCCCCTTCTTTCTTCTTATTTCTTAAACGATCCCGTTAATTAGCTGAATCTGCAGCGTCGAGTGCCATGGCGTGAAGTAGGCGGAAGTATTAAGTAAGAAGAAACAGCGTGCTGTTTTCAAAGAGCTAGTCGACCGCGACGCGGCTGTACCGGGATTTTACGTCGAATACGTTCGTCAAGACTTTTGCCATTCGTTCATCGAGGCACGTCGAATCATAAAATGGAAAAACGTGACTGGCGTCCCGACGCCGGAATCTAATTACCGCTTGGCGGGGAAGAGAAAGAGAGAGAGAGAGAGAGAGAGAGAAAGAGAGAATCGAGCCTCCTCACCTTTGCCCGCGTTGCTTTAAACATTATTCAAATTTAATTATCGTATGATTTTCCGATCTGTCATGGGTCTCGCTCGCAAACGAATGGACATTTGTACAACACCTTCCCCGCTACTGCCTGACCCGTCGCCGAGTTGTACAAGATGTCCGAAAAATGTACTTCTTCGAACGGGAGACGTTTTCCTTTGCCAAAATCTTCTCCGCGGCTTCGTTAAGGAGTTACCAACGGAAAACGACTCGATGGAACGTGGCTCGTAAAAGAATGTGGCTAGTTGTTATTTGCGAATGTTTCAAAAGAAAACAATATCAACATCGTGTGACTATTGTTCAACGGAAAAATAAATTCACTTTGTTTGCATTATGCAGTATTATTTTATCTCACCGGAGTCATATTTTTGTGTGTCATTCATTAAAAGTTCGCAAATATATACATTGCGCTGTGCTTTTGTGTAAAAAAGTATTCAGTTTTTCATTCAATTATGATGGTTCACGTTATTTTCTTCCGCGTGAAACGAGGTTGTGAGCACGAGAATAATTACCGACGAACTATGTAACAGCGTGCGTCAAGGTGCTGTTCAAGATTCCGTGGAAAATACAAAAATTATTTGTTCGTCAGAATTTAATTGTGGAAAGAAAAATAGAACGTCAGGAACAATCTAAACGACGTTCCTTCGTTGACCCACTTTGGCAATGCGAAATTTATTTCGGTAACGAGATAAAAATGCTAAATGGTTTGTAATCAAGAAACCTGTAATACTACCGGAAATATATGCACTCGTTAATGGGCAAAAAATTAGTGATCGCGGCTTTAAAAGTTCGAAGAAAGAAACGAACAATTCCTGGGTACCGATCTAAAACTGAAATTCCACTACACGCAGATTTCTGGGTGAAATGTGTTCCGCCCCAGCTATATTCGAAAATCCGCGAACATCGCGGATTACGGAAGCTGTGAATCGATTTTCAATAAATGCTATTAGATCGCGTGTACGAGCCCGTATCGCGTGTCTTTGGAATAATTAATCAAGCAACAATGAGATTATACAGAATCTGGCTAACTACTAGGAGTTGCATTGTTATTTGTCAGGGAACGCTTACGCTACGCTAATCCCTGACTACTGCATGTTTACGGGTTATATTGTACCTATTTACTGCTTGATCCTCGTTACGCACGTGTACGTACGAAACTGTAAATTTTTTACTTTGCGCTGTTAGTTAAGTGTACAAATGAATTCGAGGCGTTTGTTACGTCCTGAGGTGGACGTGTAGAGATAAAAATCGTAATTTAGAGATTTTAATATAACAGAAAGATATAACGCAGTTTTTTAACCTACCTGCTTTCACCGGGTTCGGTTCGGGTAATTGAGGATTGTTTTTTTTTATTTATAAATCTAAGGTGGTAACTTTGTTTGTGGAAATGGTCGTGAAGATCAAAGTCAATGGTATTTAAAATGATTTGAGATATTGAATTTAAATAAAAATTGAACAATATATATATATATATATATATATATATATATATTAAGCTTGAAATTTCAGATACACTATGTTATTAAAATCTTATTATTTACCGTTAGATGTTTTCGCTTTAGTTTGTTTTTTCGGATACGTTTAGCGGTTTGAGAAGTTTGCTCTGACGATCTTGAAGTTGCTGCTGTAGTTGTTGTTGTTTGGTAATGATGATGTTATTCCAGCGGGTTAATCACGCTTTAATTACACCACACACACTCATACAGACACACTCAGAGAAAACCAAACCAACAATACAAAAATTCCAAATGATAACTTGAACTTGGTACGAATGATTAGTATCACATTTTGACTGTTTTACGATTGAACTGTATTACGATTGAACTGTATTACGATTGACAACTGAACTCATTTATTACTGACTACTGACTATGACTGGTCTTGATCGTATTCTCAACTAAGCTGTGCTGTTGATGACCATCTTTTATAAATTCGCCAATCCATTGTTCTAAGCTTAATCTTCTTAGGGTGGGTGCATCTTCATCGATTCTTCGTAATCTCTTCTTCACGCTTGCATTTTGAACGGATGTTTAAGTATCAATTCGTTTCTATCTTGGTGGATCAAATGGCTGTACACATCCTCTTGGCTAATTAGTCATCAGTCTACTGTTGCTATTTTTTTACATTCTTCGGTGATGAACAATTTCAATGGATATATGATTTAATTATTCGCTCGCATATGTTTTTCGAATTATTTCATTTGTTTTTAAAATAGATTTCACTTAAATCTATCACTCGCAATATAGTATAAAATACAATAATTCAAGTATTAATTATAATATTTAATGTTATAATTCATTATAATTCTCGTGCAATATTAATGGAACAAATACTAAAAGAAAATCAGAAATTACATGATTGAGTTTATTAATTATTACTCATGGCAGAACCACTGGACGTGACACGTTCACAATTCGTCTTTAACATCGAAGAAAATTAATCACTGTGACAAACTATGTTCCAACTAAATCTAGGTGCACTACCGTGCACCAGCCAAGTTCTCGCACTACCTCCTTTTACACGAAACAACTTCGCCGTTTTTCAGAGGCTTGTAACTCCGAACTGGAGGCAGATGGAGAGATGTAATTTCATACACTTGTTAAATGCTATCATATTTCAATGTTCACAAAACATTAATCTTCCAACATTAGTAGGTTCAGAGACATAGGACGTCAAATATCGCTAAATTTGACACTGACTGACTGACCGACTGACTGACAGATAATCAAAACCTTTTGGCTTGTTACGGATGATGAACAGATGTTCAAGATCATCTCTGACAGGAACCGTCCTAGATTAAATACACGGATCCACCCTAGTTAAAACTACATATCTCTGTTTAGTTTAAAATCAAAACATACGCACGACGAACTGGATGTTGACAAGATACGAATGTGTCTAACTAAGCGATACTGAGAAGTACCACATGTCATTGCAAGAGTACATAAGCCCTAGCATTTGTGTTCTCGTGGGCTAGTACTTTCGTAATCACGAATCGTGTCGCGTCGTGCTGTATCTCGTAGAGTCAACTGTCAGTGAGATCAGCCTAAAGTTCCCCTTCGTATCAATCTTAACCGTATAGATTCCGCGAGTCCGGTATAAAATCTATTAGGCATTTATTAAGTTACTCTCGAAACTTCCGCATTGCCAGTGCGTCAACACCGTGCATCTTTCAATATTTCATTTCAATTCTTATTCATTCGCGACAATTACACAATTCTAACACATTCTTCAATTAGAATATATTTTTGTTGACTGATAATTTCGCGTGAACTCATTAAACCCGTAATTACTGTTCCGCAATCTTAATCAAGTAATTAAACGTCCCACACGATACACTCTTACCGCTCGGATTGTATCAATTTAGATTATACTTGTTGCGACTCCATGATCAACGCACCAGGTTCGTTCGCGATTTCCCTATAGTCCAAACAAAGATCTGTTCCAACTTAGCGGCTCCCTGATTGCACATCAGGCTCGTACGCATCCTAGCAGCTCTCTGATTATGTGATTACGCTTCAGGTTCTTCTGTACTCTCGCCCAATAACCTAGCGGCTCCCTGATTATGCATCAGGTTAGTTCGCATCCTGACAGCTTCCTGATCAACGCATCAGGTTCGTCTGTGCTCTGTTCCAACCTATTATTGACTCCTCAATTACGCATTGGGTTCGGTCACCAAGTTTCACCACTCCTAGCAGCTCCCTGATCAACGCATCAGGTCCGTCTGCATACCTCCAATCCTAGAGGCTCCCTGATTATATATCAGGTTCGTTCTCGTCGTCCAAAATCCTAGCGGCTCTCCAATTTGAACGCATTGGGTTCGTCCGGGTACCTAAACTAACAAATTGATACCATATTTCTAGGGTCATAACACTTCACCGGCCACTCGTGCTGCTCGCGGCCCTGGCTCGTAACAGGGTACTTCCCATTGACCTACAAGCTTGAAGTTTGGTACATAGGTCCACCATAACAAACCATCAAAGGAATAATTATCAAAGTTTGAAATTTTACACCTCAAAAAAAAAAAAAAGAAAAATGGCTGTATTTTCAAGTCTTAATTCAAAGCATATACGACATACCCAACCACATGACGTATGCAGTCGTTTGAATTAAAAAAAACATTAAGAATGGCGGTATCTCAGGAACAGTGAAAAATGTTTAGGATGTAATGAAACAGGGATAAGTGATAATTGATAAAATTTCAATAAAAATTGATGAAATCCAAGAAAAACATCCTATAAACTGCAGCCAAGTTTTCGCCGTAAAAAGTTGAGAGAAAAAAGCGTTTGTAAAAATTAGTTTAAAAGAACGTTATTTAAATTTAAGAGAGTTACATGGAGTGCTAAATTATTCAAACTTGGCCGCTACCTAACACCTTTCATGACCATTGGTTTAAAAAGTAACGGCCAAGTTTGAATGATTTAGCTCTCCATGTAACTCTTTGAAAATTAAATAGCGTTCTTATAAACTAATTATTACAAACGCTTTTTTCAGTATTGCAAGAGGTATTTTTAAGCTAACGAACTTGGCTGTATTTTGTTTGATCTCATAACTTTTTACGGCCATAGAGAAATTCGCTACTGTTTGCAGGATATTTTTTTGGGATTCTGTTCACATATTACTGTAACGCTTTACGAAATTTGAATTGAAACGGACATGATCAGCATCGGCATTGCTGGCGAATCCGATAATTAAAGGAACAAAAATCTACGTTTGAACCCGACGAGACACGTGTTGCATTCATCTCGACCAATGGCCAGTTTATTGCAATTAATTTCGTATCTCATGCTCGCTGTACCGAATTCACGATGTGCATGTACGGTACGCGCAGCGTGGTGTAAAATATCGAATAAATTGACGAGTGCGGAAAAAACAAGAGAATCGATTAATTAACAAGACCGGGAACACGCGTACGTCATTAGCAGCGGTCAAATAGATTATGAATATATCCCCGAGAATCGGAGGGTTTGATTCGGTCGTTGAAGCAGGATCGTCAGGACCGTCGCGGCGCGGCGCGGCGCAATTAACTCGCCGGAAACGAGATTACTCGGAATTTAGCGCCCCTATCAGCCGGAATATCGCTTGTCAGTACAGCATCGCCTGCCTAATTGTACGCGGCTGGTTTAAAATTTGTTAGAATCCGAGGTGACGAGGTTTTGATGAGCAAAATGGGGCACGCACCGCAAAATGAATGGCAGGAAATTAAAACAGCTTTCCTATTTACCGCGGGCTTCATCTTTCATTAGGCGACTCGGTGCCCGCCACGCAACAGACGCGTACGATCCTCACAAAGCAGAGATTTCGAGAAGCGTCGCGCCGCAGGTTAACGCGTGTTTTCACTATCCGGCAGATTCAGGCAAATTATATTATATTTCGTTTCGCCGGAAGCGGGATACACGAATGAAATTGGAGAGCTGTTATGTCGTTCGGAAAGTAATTTCGTTTTTAAATAATAATAATGAATAGAGAAAGTGGACGTTCTTATAATTACCGCGAAAGAAATTCGATCTGCAAGTAATATGGTCGTGCGGACGCTCGCAGCGAATCAGCGGTCGGAAGAGCGCACACCGTCGGGCTAGCTTCAAAAGAATGTTAACATCCTGCGAATTTTCATCTCCTAACGAGGCTCTCTGTAAGCCGTGAAAGGTAAAATAGGTGTTCCACACAGATGCGTCAGCCAGATACGTTGACGGGTGATTTTAAACTATTTTTACACGAGGAGCTTAAAGCAGTTCCCCATTGGCTCGGCCGTTCCGTTTACACCGATTACATCGTCGTCCAATTTCCGTCTGGTCTTGAAATGGAAATCTTGTTCTCGAACCTTTGATACCGAGCGCGACAGCTGCGCTACCCTCTAGAAGGACATCTGTCGTGTACAGAGGCAATTTCGGAAACTGGCTGGTCGAAGTACACGTCCTCGGCCACTGAGGAAAAGTAACTTCACGTTGCAATGCAGTCCCTCACTCACCGTGTTCTCCGGTCTTTACCGTTTACCATTCTTCCCCTGATCGTTCGATTGTTCTCCCGGCTATTATACTCCCGCGTCTCCTGCCTGCGATACATTCGCGATTCTCGCATCGCGACGAACGTTGTTTCATCAATATCTGTCGGTTGTTAGAAATCTTTTAACCACGGCCCGCCCTCGATCTTGGCAGTTTTGCAATCGGAAACAATCATTTTCAAATTCGATCTTCTTCGAAATGAAATTCCCCTCGCTGCTCCCTTCTCGCGTTCACGATTATTTCTTTCAATTGCACAATCATCTTCGCCCAGCTCTCTCTCTCTCTCTCTGTGTATCCAGGTCACTGTGTGTTTCCGCCGTTCGAGGAATTTTCAAATTCGATTGCGACGGAACGGAATGAACAGCTCCCAGTTGCTGTATAATGAATATCAGTAAATTTTTTATCGTGAAAATTAAGGACCCGATGATATACCAGTTACATAAATAACGGAGCAGATAGGTCTCTATGGTATGGGAATCATCGTCGAAAGTTACAACACAGATTTCATTTCGGATTGACAAAATCAAATAGTTCGAACGAGACACGAGGGACCGTCAGGGATCTTCAATCTCGTACCCCGTATTCGGTGGAACAATTTTATTTTCTCAATCGGGAACAAAATCTGTATTGCAGCTTCCCTATCAAGATGGTCTGCTTCATCCTCGATTTTCGAAAGAGATTGAAGAATATCCGAAAATTTCAACGCGAAAGAACAGTTTCCCGCTCGCTTCGTATATCGTATAAACGTAACGAAACGTTTAGGATTTTCAAAAGATGTACATCATTTCATCGAAGACTTCTTAAAAATTGGCAGCATTGTCTTCTCCCTTTTTATATCGGTGTCTGGCTCGTAATTCTTCCTTCGGTTTTCTTTTCTTTAAATCGTGGTATCGATGGGAGCGCAAAAAATTTGAAAAGGAAGGGCCCTGGCAAAGCGCTGTCATAAATAACGGAGCGGGTGAAGTACAGCTTAAATGACAACGCATTAATCACGGGTCGCGGCGAAAAGGATAAACGTTCAGAGAACAGAGAAGCGCACGAACGAAGACATCGGTATCCGCATTTTTGTTAGCCCCTTCATGCATATACACACGTGTACCTCTATTTAGGTTACGCGTGGAAAGAAAAGCCTTTGGCTCGGTAATTCTGGAACCCTGCCTACCGAAGGCATCTCTCCTTTTCCGGCGAAAAAAATCGGTACACAATCGCGCGAAAAAAGAAGCTACACGATTTCCGTATTTTCCTGGCTATCTTTTGTTCAAATATTTTCTGAAAAGATTTTCACCTAGAATAGTATCCCTGTGAAAATGAACAAATTGCAACAGACTTTCTCGGCATCGAGGAGCAGCTTCTTGAACTTTGCCAAGAATAAGGGTATTGTTGTCTCCGTCTCTCCGGAATACATTTTCAAGATTTCCCACGCATTTCTGAAACTCGTGCATCAGCGAATCACTTTTTAAAGTTCAATCCAACATATTTCATGCTACAAGCAATAGGTACCAGCTGTACGAATTAATTGATGGCCTCGTGAAAAACAGAATCTCCATCGCTTTCTATACACTTGTCCCCTCTTATGGGTGACTGATGAGTCCCTGCTAAAGAAATGGACATTTTTCTGCAAGGAAGTCGTTAATTTCGCCTTTTCAGAAGCTTGAGAGCACGCTTGGGCAACTACTGGCTTCGAAACTATACAGGGTGTCCCAAAATTCGTGTACTTCCCGGAAATGGGAGGTTCCTTGGGTCATTTGAAGCGACATTTTCCTTTACAGAAATGACGTCGGCGGCTTTGTTTAGGAGTTATTAACGAAAAACACGGACCAATCAGAGCGCGGCTACAGCGGATTGATTGTGGCTCGGCCAATGACGCCGCCACGCTACGCGGGACCTGTCGCTGAGTCGGATTCCGTTCGCTATAGCCGCACTCTGATTGGTCCGTGTTTTTCGTTAATAACTCCTAAACAAAGCCGCTGGCGTCATTTTTGAAAAGGAAAATGTCGCTTCAAATGACCCAACGAACCTCCCATTTCCGGGAAGTACACGAATTTTGGGACACCCTGTATAAAGTTTCAAAGAATTGAAGAGTTTTGCGATCACCTTCGACCTACTGAAACGAAGGAGGCGATTCATATGCGGGCTCTGTTTCCTTCGAGAGATGCAGAAATTGTTCGTTTTGCATTTTAATCTGCAGACAAAGTGATCGCGTTATCGAATCACTTCCCAGCCATTGGGGAGAAATAAAAATCTAGAAAAATCTCGTTTGGAAAGTAACACTCGCGATGAACTATCGAACGCTTTTGCAGATTCTGCGGAGGTGTTCGACTCGCGGGATTGCTGATCAAAAAGGAAATTGATGAATGCGATTGATCGATATTCTCCGGGAGGTAGAAAGCGATAATACCTGTAGGTCGAGCCACTCGCGGGGTCCCCCGATCTAATTAAGAGGCCGACTCCGAGAATCGGTCGCTCTGACCGTCAAGGATGTCTAGCAGGGGGTCGCGGTTTATGGCGGCATTGTTCAGCGTTCCGAGCGGTGCTTAATGGTGCATACACGGAAATGTACGATCGCGCTAATTAATTTTCGTTCCACCGTTTCACCGCAGCAACAATATCGCTCTTGACAGAAACGTAAATAAGGAGGATTTTCGATATCTCCAAAGATCATTTTCAAGATCAGCGATATTTCTATTCATGTTAAATAGAGTACCTTGCCACAAGGAAAAATCCCCTGCCTTTTTTGGTGTCCTTCGTTGTGTCAATCAACGTTCCCGAGTTGGTTACTGTTCTCGTGAACGTGGATTGTTATACTCTTCTCTCTCTCGTTCTCTCTCTCTCTCTCTCTCTCTCGAAGAAAAAATATATGTCGAATTCCCGCGCGACATTTAATTGCAACGAAGTGATTGGAAAAGCGGGGACCCGACAATCCCGAAATTGAACTTCAATTACCGGGTCTGTCGAGAACATATGGCCGGATTGTGTTTTCTGACGAGAGATTGTTTTCCTGTTGCGGAGACATTCATATCGTTCGATGAAAAAGTGGTTCCTGATGAATCCAAGTACGCCCTTTTAGTATCAAAAGATGTAAAACCAACCTTCACAAATAAAACGCGCGTAAATAAATTCTTCGAGATAACGTAAGAAAGTTAGTATAAATAATAAGTAGAATATCCGTATTTTGTAGAATGTATCCTTGTACCTTGCCTGTTTGCTGGTAAGTAAACCACCGGTGATTAACGACTTCATAATAGCTCTTCTAATTTCCTTTAAGATTGACAGTTTAATTAAATCCTGTTCATGCTGTAGCATTAATTCTTGTTGTTTCTTGTGCATCTCTTCCAAATTTTAACTGGAGATTAAACTCCGAGATGCGGTCCTTTAATTCATCGCACGGAATGAAAATACTAGTTTTAATCGTTTCCTGAGAATATTAAATATATTTTCGTGACGAGTACATTCGATATAAATTAATGTTCTCGGCGCAACGGTTCGATCAAGAAAATATATTAAAGCAATTTTGCTAGTTTGATTAAACTTTCAACGTTTGGATCTTAATATGAATCTTTCTCAAGAAAGAAGAAAATCAAACTAGCAAAATTGCTTTAAAGTATTTTCTTGATCGAACCGTTGCGCCAAGAAAATTAATAATTATATTTTGTAATTTTTATATTCTGTTTTGTATGTGGTGTATTTCGTTTTTGTAATTATGTTCAAATAAATTTCATATGAGATTTTCTATTAAAAAAAAATACATCTTTTCTCTTTGCCAATGTTATGATCGATAACTGGAATAACATTCGATATAAATATTGAAAGTATCAAGTGAAAATAGAGAAACTGCAGTAGCATCTTTCGTGCAAGTAATTCTGAGGAGCGTGGGAGGGTTAATAATTCTGTGCGTGTTCGTTATGAACAGTTGCAACAGGATGCAACCAATATGGGCGAGGGATGCTGCAGTAGATTTCCAACGGGAGAAGGAAAAGTTCTACCTTTTCATTTACAACTACAGGCTAAACCACATTTTGTCAGTGCACACGCTTCCTCGACAATTCGTGTAGAACTAGGAAACGGTAAAACGATTAACAGAAGTTCTGGAAAGCGACGCAACAAAGGTTCTCGTGGAAATTGAGACGGAACTCGAACGGTACCTTTGTTACTGCGAGTTATGACATTCGGAGGGTATCGACCGAAAGCGGTAGTCTTGTGTGTTAAGTTTTGAATAGGATTGTCACAGTTTCCATAACCAAATAAATTCCCCCGAGCAAAACTGTCTCGATATAATGTGAAATGTATCAGATGTAAACAGGACATCGAACTACACGATCGATCTGCTCAAATATTAATGTGCAAGTTCTAAATTTAAATCTAAGTTTTAAATTTGCAAGTTGCTTGTACTTGATTCGACAACAACATGTAAATGCTTCTCTACATATATGTAGATTTAGTTTAACACTTCAGAGTCTTAAAGTGGTTTGACAAGATTTATAGGTCCTTGGCTGACATATCCTCAATCTGACATTTATCTGTATTTCCTGAATAACGACTATTTGACGACGTACTCGACGTTCGTCTCGAGCTCATGTTTTGTCAGCTGAAAATGCGTTTGGAACAACCCAAATGTTACGACGGTTTGTGAAATTACAATAGAATAACAAATCGACTCGATAGCTACATACACCAATATCTAATATGTTGCATTAAGGGCTAGGTGTCCCACAAGGGATTAGTACGACCATAATCCTATGAATTGCTGCGTTCGAAACTTCGAGAATCCGACAGAAATTGCCATTTGGACAGGTTATAGATTGTAACGTTTCTGATATTGCGGGTGCCATTGCGTCTTGAAACGTACTATTGCCGCGGACGAGTGTTCGATAATCTTATGGGCGATAAAGAACGAAAAGAAGAACTTCGTTTCAACTTTTTCACAAATATAAAGCGAGCTATAAAATTATTGATAAAGTTTGATTCCGTATCTTCGAATAACGTTTCTACACGCTTCTATACATTGTCCTGTACTTCTTCCGCTTTTCTATCGATTTCACGATCCGCTCTTTACAAAGGTTGTTTCGCGGTTCAGCTAATATTCAAGATCTCCCTTATTCATGCTGTGCTTAAGTACTTGAAGGAGTTTCGTGGCTTCTTTCGGACGTACCGTACCTAATTCCGTAATCTAACTTCTCGTACTTTGAATCCTATAATCTGCAGGACCGCTAATCCATCTTATCGTGAAATTTAGTTGGATTGTGTTCACACGTTATAACTTGACAAACAAAGTTACCTGTGTACTTTGTAGTTTTGTTAGGAGCGCAACTTATCCGATACAGGGATTACGATCGCTCGAAAGCTGCCGATTGTCTTTTAGAATTATGTCATAAGGGCGCCTTATCCCTTAACGAATTTCTCTCTCTCTCTCTCTTTCTCTGTCAACACCGAATCTGTTATTATGTTGCAAATTGCGATACATTTGAATGTATAGCAACTCAAGGGAATATTTTTGAACATTTTGCGTAACAGAAATAAAGCAAATGATTCTTACACGTTGAATTTTATTTATACGATTATTGTGGGTTGAAGGTCATTTGTAGGTAATATTGTGTTACATGGATGAATTCGTTATTTTGTCAGCTACAACATTACATTAACGAAAATATATCATTCCATTAAAAAAAAATCGATGACCTTGAAATCTTATTAAAATATGACCTTGAAATTTTTTCCCTTACGCCGCTACAAGTGACCCTTCAAACAGTGTAACTATGTCCTACGAATATTTTTTGTACAACGAAAAGTAATGGAGATATTTAGGTGTCCTGTTTCTGCGGTGCCAACAGACATCTAGGTCGCGCCCTGATTGGTCCGTATTTTTCGTTAATAACTCCTTAACAAAGCTGCGGACACCATTTTTGCAAAGGAAAATGTTGCTTCAAATGATCTCAAGAACCCCTAATTTCCGGACGTTGAAAGAATTTTGGGACGCCCTGCATATAGCATCTCTATAGTATATAGTATATAGCGTGGTTAATTAAAAAGTTGAAAATATAACAGGTTTTCGTTCTGGGCGCAGTTTGTAATTTATGCCGGAAATGCAAAGCGTTCCGCGACCAGTCCGACAAGTTCCCCCTTATCAGATTCAACCGAGTCCCCATTTCGAGATTGCAATTAAGTTAAACGCAGTCATTAGGGGTATTACTTAGTTAGTTAGTGTTCCGTGTTCCTCCTTTCAATTCAACGATATAATTGCTATTACTTTCGTTACAGATTGATAACATTCGCAGCATGTATCGGTTAAATGATCTTTCGACCGCAACGTCATCGGCGTGGCCGTCAGTGTCGGATTCCATGCAGTTGGCGAGTTTTCAAAGTAAAACTTTGAAGTGTATTGCACTCCTTTACGTTACATGCTCAATTGAACACACGTTGGATCCTTCTAAAAGCTAACTCTTGTTATTCACGGCAGATTGAATCGAAACTAATATTTGGACAACTTAAACTCCGATAACATGAAACTTTCTCGATACACGTTTGCGACTCTTTTATTTGCGTCGACGATATAACGAAAATCAAATTGCTTCATGGTTCTCGGTTAGAACAATCGCGCGACCGCAAAAACGACACTAAGATCATTTTCGAACAGAATCGCGCAAAATGTAATTTAATGGTAATTCTATAGAAAAGGTCTGCGTACTCCGATTTTGATGAAATTTTAATATGTTATACTGCAACACATTCTGAATAACTTTTTCCTGTTTCAATATAGGGGGGTCGCTTTTAGTTTTCGAGATATTTGCAAAAAACTATTGTTAATACTGTATTGAATTTTTCGTATTTCTGCATGCTACGCGGCAATGTAAACCTATTCCGGGGCCGCATCTGTTTATGTTTTCTTTGTAAACACGTTGTGGAAGATGAGATGAGAAGCCAAAACACCACACCCACTCACTCAGTATTTCACACGCACCCAGTGTTTCTCAATTGTACTCTAGATTCTTACGTATTTTCACGTGCTGACTACGAATACGATACTGAAAATTGGCGCAAATGTTAATTTCATAATGGAAACCTTCTTTTTAGAAACACTAGGTGGGTGGGTGTGGTATTGTCACTTCTCGTCTCCACATTATGTTTATAAAGAAAAAATAAACAGATGTGGTCCCGGAATAGGTTTACGTTGCCGCGGAGAATGCAGGAATACGAAAAATTCTATACAGTATTAGCGATTGTTTTTTGCAAATATCTCGAAAACTAAAAGCGACCCCCCTATATTGGAACAGGAAAAAGTTGTTCAAAATGTCGAAATCTATAACATATTAAAATTTCATCAAAATCGGAATACGCAGACCTTTTCTATATAATTACAAAAGATTTTAAATATGGCAGTGAACGTACAGGAAAATATACGGAATATTGTTTAAAAAGGCTGCGTCGTTACTGCAACTCTTTGAACAATGTTCTAATCGCTTCACATGGAAGATCGTTGTATTTGATTTTGGAAAGTTAATGAATTCGAGAGCTCACCCACAAAATTATGAATTTGCTCAGAGTTTCTCGATCTGCGTAGTCGGATTTGCATACATGGAAAAAGTTGTTCAAAATGTCGAAATCTATAACATATTAAAATTTTATCAAAATCGGAGTACGCAGACCTTTTCTATATAATTACCAATTTAATTACATAGTTTATCCAATTATCAGCTATTTTCTGCAACCGTTCGTTGCTAATAATTCGCCATTCCGAGTTAAATAATTACAGCGAGCTGAAACGAACAATTATAGAGTGGTGCCGAATCGATGGTTACATCTACGGTTATTATTAATCCTTGATTGAATTAATCGAGTAGTTTAACACGGAATGATGTACACGAAGTACAACCTTTCAATGTTAAAATTTCATCAAAATCGAAGTACTCAGACCTTTTCTATAAAATTACCTAACAGTTTTTTCGTTTGACGTTTGGTTTTCGAGAAAAGCGTGTGTGAAAATTCAGCGAGTACGTGCGCTATGGATACGTCGCGTCAAGGGGTAACATTGAATCAATGGAAACTATTTTTCCAGAACATCCAGAACATTATTGAAATGGGATGCGCGCAACGAATTTCGGAGACCACTTATCGTTACTTTATTTTGCTCGAAGACATTCTGGGAAATGTGATCGTTCTTTAAATTCCTAGATCGGTACACCTCCCCTTAAGCGATCCGACGATTAGCCGCGATCGCGAGTATTTTTCAACGAGAGAAGAAAGATAGCAGCCACAGCGAAGAGGGTAAACTTGTTTAGGATTGCCGATTTCCTCAGATTCCTGTGAAATAACTCGTTTCTCGGTGGAGAGGATGTCGAGGGCAGGCTACGTTACGAGTGACAATTCCGACTCTCAATCGAGCTAAGAGTGTCTCTGGATTTCTTCCTTTCTTCTGCACCGGAGGGTGCAACGAGCTGGAACCTCGCATCCTCGAGGTCAGCGAACTGTGCGTTCAAGCATTTCTTAAAAAAAGTCAGGAAAATGGAACGGTTGCAGCTGAACTATAGATTACATATTTAGCAGCTCGCGAAGCATAATGCAAGACATTCTCGTTGAAATGTATTACTGTCGGCCATTTTCTGCTGCAAATATTACCTTTGTAGACTGAGGAATTTCCTCTTGAAATCACTCACTTACTTAGCGTGCCACCGTAAGCAGAGGAAGAAAATCTTGAAGGTAATTAGGTCAATTTCGCATGTTCCGGACCTCCGTTCTTCTCAAGTTTCGTCGAGATTTGATTAGCTTCGGACTTTCGGGGAGCTCATGTTTTTGGCGTTTCCGCACTGTTTTCGAAACCAAACTTCGAGATCTTCGATTGATTTGTTTCGTTCGAGGGCAGCCCCGTTTGCTAATGACAACGGAGCCATCGTGGTGCTGTTGTAAACCTCTGACACGTTCTTTGTGTTGACTTGTCTTCTTATTTTGACCAGCTTTCAACGGTAACGCCGTTTATGTGAAAGTTGATGTCGAACAATTCCCCACGTTCTATCCAAGCAGACCCGAAAAACGACCAACATACTTCACTCACTTTCTCTTGAACAAATTCTATCGAAGTCCTCTTACCGACTCAGGGCCACCTTTTCACCATTAACGGTAATGTCGCATTTACGATTGTCGGCAAGACGAAGGGGGGAATAGAAAGCCTGATGGCAAGAAAGCTTGGATTTCCTAGCCCGAATAGCATTGTGTCTGGCTCGAAAGCCAACGTCAGCAAGAAACCTATTGTGTTATTTCAACGATTTTCGAAAGAAACTTCTCATGATTGAAATTTCCCTGCCTCCTCAAAGAAACGGCGCAAATATCATTTTAATCGTCGATAATTGGGTTTTCATACGGATAACGGGAAATCACATTTCCCTTAAGAATTCTTTGCTGTGGAAGAACAGACTGTTTCAAGATTTCGATTTATTTACAAGACATACTTTTCAACCAATCTACGACAGATTTAACATTCCCCTAGAAATCGCACAAATATTGTTCAGCATTCCCTTTCGTGCCATCGAGAACAACGCAAATATTTGTGGTGGTCAAAATAAGCGTATCTTATACGTATACATAAAAAGAGACGTTTTCTCGGAGAAAAAGCGGTTTCACTCAGATTCACGTGACAAAATCTAAATTGTCTTTGTCAGGAGAAAGCTTTCCGTTTCGTTTACCTTGGGATTTTCCTGGATATTTCTCGCCCACGTGATTTTCTCTTTGGGGAGGTCTCGAAGGAAAACAAGGTTGATTGGTATTAGGATTTGGGATCACGGATGGTATTCAGGTTTTTTATGGAATAATAAGTATATTCTCCTCGGGTCCAATCAAGTAGATACCAATTTCGTCGATTCCATAATTGTTACGCTTACCTACCTACAGCGGAACATGGCATGTAGTATTTACAATTTGAAAACTTTAAATTTAATATTCGAAGCGTAAAGGAAGGTGTCCACTAGAAAATTATATATTTAATTATTCACTAAAATATTCTGGATTAAATCAGGCAGCGCACAGTGCGATGAGTGATAGACAGGTGTCGAGCAAAACAATACTCTTTCGTATTCATTTGTTCATGCTCGGTAAGACGGAAAATTTCATTATTGACTTGATTGGTTAAAGATAGCACCTTAACAAAATATGAGTGACGTTTTTCTTGTTCGAGTTAATTATTATTATTTATTATAGACGGACTGAAGCCCTTTTACACAAGTGTTTATAATGACGAAAAAAGACAATGATACAAGACTACTCGTCTAATAACAAAGAAGGGACATGCACAAAAAGAAAAATTTAATAATGATACAATCGATATGGTATTATCATATAATCCTGGGTATTTACATTTTAAAATTTAGCAAAGAATCAATGAAAAAATCAACACGATTATAAATAGTGCACGATTGTTGCAATAATGCGATTCATTGGATTAATTAATCCATATGTCGATTTTGCTGTAAGTGTTTTGAAAACCAGCTCTTCTTCTCAATTCACGTTCCGATACGTAAAAATTGATTTGCGCAAGTAGAGAGGAACAATCAATGATTATTAATTAAATGAAAAATAAAGCTTTGGATCGGATACTATTCTTCGAGCAAATAATGTTTCTGAATTCATTGTCGTTAATATTGTGGAGTAATTATGATCAGAGAATGACATTGGATTATTTAGTTTATATGAAGAAAACCTGAGAAATTTATGCTGCACTCTCGAGCAACATGATTTCGTACTTAGAGCTTTTCGGAGACCATATAAGTAATGCATATTCAATTAATTGATACATGATGCAAATTAAATATAGGATATACAACATGAAAATATTAAAAACACATTATAGGGTTCTGAGTACCGACGAAAAGTGGGGAATTTTGACCAAAAAGCTGGCCAAAATTATTTTATAGCAGAAAACAAGTCCACTGGTGTTGTTTTGTTACAAAATTACATTTTTCCTTTTGTTTGAACATATCAGATGTATTGCTCAATTAAAACAGTATTTACATACAATAAATTTACTTTATTTAAAACTCTTCGTCACTACTTTCTTCGGCAATTTTATAGTTTCCTTTGAGGAAGGTTCCATCTTTTTCTTCGGCTTTCGTCTCATGCCATAATTAAATAATTTTAAGAACTATTATATTAATTTATTATTTAAACGTTACAATTCCACTAATCTCTCATAAATATAGGTTCAGTTATCTCTCATAAATATAGGTTCACCCGGAAGAAATATATCTTATTGGCCCTGCATATGATCGCGCCTCTTCAAATTCTGTGGCAAATAAATGTATAGAAAATTTAGATTCTGATAGCGTTGACTCTAGTGATGACTCAAATACAGATTAAATATAAGTATTATTTATTGTTACTATTATTATTATTATAATTATTATCATTATTTATTATAAAATCGTACGAAAATAAACACGGTTACTAAAAAATCGATTTTTAATTTTTACTTTTGTTTCACTCGTAGTAATACATATGTATATTCAAAACCACTATAGGCGATACGCCAACTTTGGATGCTTATATCTTGACAACGGTTTATACAAAAATAATGTTTTTCTTGTGTTTTGAAAATGCCTTAACCTCACCTATTAGAATACATGATCAAAAATATACATTAACGTATGAAATTTTTAAAGTGACCTTCATAGAGCTGCTCAACGTTACAACAAAATCAAACAAATACAATCATCGTATACTCTTTCCTATACCCTATAACTTTTATTTCAAACATTTTTTTATATCACTTATAGTTTTTGAGATATAGATTTTTGTCCATTTCGACGCAATGTCGAAATTCGACGGTCAGATTTGGGTCCCGGGAGAAACTCCACCGATTCACGCTGGGCGTTCAACGTGTTAAAGATCAGCTTTTTAAGGCTAGCGATTTTGCGATGCAGACAGTAGCTTCGACGGATTTCGCGTTGACCTGCTTCGATAAAGGATCACGTAGTTCTATGTGTTCTGCGAAATGAATATTTCGTAAAAAGTCACCGCAAAGTGCTCCACTTTGGAGCAAGCTTGGAAAAACTTCAGAGAACTGTACTTCAGGTTGAAGTCATGTGGAATACTGTAGCCGAGACCGGCTATACGTTCACATTCCCGGTTTCATTTTATTTTCTATTCCTTGACATATTTCCATACAGAAATCCGTACATATTGCTTGGATTTTCTTGTAACATACTTGCTATCATCGTTCACTTTTAATCTTAACGCTTCTTATAATTCGAATTCTTATATTCTTATATTCTTCGAATAATTAACTTCCCGATTTTATAGGGAAGTTACTGTAATGACCCCGAAAATCGAAAATCGATTTTTTAACAGATGTCCACGTTTCATGGTCATTGGAGTCGTTTTAGACTATTTTTATCAAAATGTCTGTATGTGTGTGTGGTGTGTGTGCGTATGTCCGTTTGTATGTTATCAAATTTTTCGTTAACGTTTTCAGAAAAAGTAACAATGCGATCAGAATGATGAATGATGCAATCGATGTGCCCGCTGTAACTTAGAGCTGATTAGATTTTAGTCAACTTTGGTCCAGTAGTTTTTTTTTGAAAGAAGTTCACTCAACTATGTAATTTATACGAGAGGACGGAAATTTTCCACCGAAGAAACAAACTTAATTCCATAAAAAAAATTTTTTAATTTTTTTTATTTAAAAAATTTTTTTTTTCATTTTTTAGCAACTAATGCTAATGTTACCGCATACAATAATCGAAAATTATCCCAATGCAAGAGAATACATTTTCAAAGAATATCGATGAAAGTACAAAAAAAATTTATAGTACATTCTTTGAAAAAACAATCAGTTCGAAACGAATTATTAACTGAGATTAAATTGAAAATTAATATAAAATGTATGATAATTATTAATAACATTGATGTTGAAGACAGATTGGTTAATGGAGCACAAAATTTTACAATTTTTGATGAATGTTTAATGATCTCGGACCAGCATATCGAGCAAAATAATCATGAATATGCAGTGTCTGCAGACTGTTTCCTCAATGATGGTTATAACTATGCTTTAGAAACAGCCGAATGTAAAGAAGTCATAAAACCTGATTGTTATTTACAAGATAAACATATTAATTTATTTCACGAAATTATGAACAGAAATCTAAAAGTGCGTGGAATATACAACTTTGCTCAAGATACTGGTTACATTCGAGCTTTTTTGAGTAATTTAAAAGAGATCCCAGAATAGGAGACGAATATTCAAATAATATACACTGGTGAAATTGGAGAAAAGGTAGTAGGACATTGGATTTGCACAAAATCTGATGGTAACGGAAATATACACATTTATGATAGTTTTAATGGTTATCATGTGAACCATGATGTAATAGATTATTTGAATGCCCTTTTTAAATATAATAAGAAATATATATATTATATTTCACAGAGTACAATATCAAAACAATGAGTTTAATTGTGGAGCATTTGCAATTTATTTTGCAACATTACTCTGCTATAACAAAGAACCAAGCGAGCAACGAGCATACGATATTGATTTAATGCGACGCCATATAGCAAACATTTTGATAAGTAGAAAACTATTGAATTTCCCTAAAAACATATAATCATCTTAAAACTGTAGGAATCCGATTAGGAAAAACCCGATCGCCTGGGACCGCACACGGCCGACAGACCGGTGAGATGGAAAGGGCTATCGGAGTTTATAAAACGCTTATCGCCTGGAATAAACAAATGACGAGTGGCCCGTTGCCGGCGACCCGCAGCGGTCCACAGAGTCAGTCTTTATACAGTGGAAGAAGACAAAAGACGTGTTCGCTGTAGCATCCGGTGAAATAAAGAAGCTAATATCAAATACTGTTGTATTACCTTTAATTTTTAGCATTTCCTACAAAACGTACACTAAATAAATAATGATAATAATATACTGCAACTAACGAATCGGAAAGTTCTTTGTGTGGCTCGTGGAGAGTCACACACAAAATAAAAAACATTAATAGTTGTAGGCCCTACTAGTTTAATAAGTTGGTGCTGCTTTAGTTAAGCACGAGTGGTAACACTGATAGAGAAGAGTGTATGTAGGGGTGAATGTGTTCTTCCTTAGATCTAGTGTGAATGCCAAAGAGAACGGACGTATAGTGTATCTAAAATAATCTAAAAGTAAAAATATTGTAACAAGTGGTTTGAGACCCGATACTGCATCCAAGTTCATCGTGTTGAATAATTGCAGATATCAAGTGCAATACTATTGTACCTAATTCAGTATCAAGTGAAATATATCTTCATTATATTATTTTCTTATTCTACAGTATTAAATAACTGCGTACGCTTTATTTTTCGATCCTGACTAAACCTCAACAATTATTAAAGAATATCGGTGCGAATCAGTCGAAGAACTCGCAGCTGTTCCAGTACGCCTGAATTTGCTCGTTCGAATCCGTCTGTGTCAAACGAATTTCCCAAATGACGTGAAACAGCGGAACTGCGGCACATTCTATGAAATTCAAAATCCACGGAATAAGACATCCGATATCGAACGCGAGACCACTAAGGGCGTTTCAATTGGTATTCGACGAAACGCTATCGCTAGACAGTCTATTATTCTTGAGGAATGGGCACAGCGGATCTCCTCTCGGTTGTACTTTATCTGCGGCATTCTTTCACCAGCGATTTATTTCATTTCATTCGATCTCCCTTTGCGATCACAGGAGTGGCCTCGTTTTGCTTTTTTTCCCCATTGACAGACCGTCTCTCGATTCCTGTCTGCGCTCGTGGCGCTCTAACGTTCCCAAACGAACGTAGAAACGTGTCGCTTACGACGAAAAAAAGAAAGGACAGCCAGGAGTTATTGGAATCCGAGGGAATTATTGATTTCGGGGTGGTGGAATCGTGTACGGTGTGCCGGAGAGAACGGCAAACAGGTTTCAAGAGAGAAAGAAATTCCTGCGAATCCTTTCTACGTCGATTGTTTCTAGCGAAATTCGTTTCTTGTTGTAATCTTTTTTTCGCACGATTGTTCGGTGTTGCCATATTACGAGTACGTCCTGTATTGCTTTGTAATAGTAACGATTAAACTCCTCCTCGAATCGCTTCGTAGTTAAATGCTTTATGCCAATGTCGTCACGGTGTTTACGGATGGATAAAACCAAGAAACGTACAGAGTTCGAAATTCTTTTACCCCGTAACTGCGCCGCGTGAAAATCAACGAGCACTTTCCGGAAAGACGAATGTCAAACAAGTTTATTTCCACGCGAAGAAGAATACACAGACCGCGAAAGAAGTTTCTCGTATAAATTCAAAAGCTGACAAATCCCGAAATTTTGCTTTTCCCAGCACGCGTTGTCCTCGTCGAAATCTCGGCGGTCAAAGAGATATTTCAGCGAGGAAATTCGCTCTGGAACCTTACGTTTGATCTTCGTGCAGCGTACGGAGAATATTCGGAAAATTCAAATTTTCCCGCGATTCGAGGCAACGCGATTTTTCCACGAAAGCAACGGTCGAAGGCGTAACGTTACGCGATCGTTGAAAAATAGTCGAAGAATCTCGGCCGTCAGATTAAATACGGTAGCAGAATAATTCGACGAACAAGCTGAACTCGTCGGAAGACAGTGGAGACGTTACAGGTAGCTCTCTGCTGTACGATTGTAATTATGCGAACCTCCTGACTCCTATGGGGAGTTGGGGAACGAGGTCACCAAGCGAACGAAGTTTAGTCTCTGAATGGCAAACGAGAAGAAACGGGAGGAGCGAAAAAAGAAACGCTACGAAATAACGGAAACAACTCTTCTTACATTTAGAAACTTTTTTCCTCTTTCTTGTGTCCTATTATCTGTTAGCTCTTTTACTTGCCCTCCATTAATATTAATCGATTCATTTACGCCTGTACTCGACAAGCACTTTACAACCGTACTTGAACGGGCAAGTCAATTTTATTCGATTCGAGTGTGTGAGCCTTGGAAATAAAAATTCTGAACAAAATAGTGTATGGTTACATCATCGCAATCGATGTGTAATGGATGATCGAATACGGGGCTTACAGTTTCTCGCATTGAAAACAGTGCAGGTATACTATGTAGTACGTAGCAGCGCAGCGCAGCGGTCGACACGATTTTCTTCTCGACCCATTGGCCAATCGTTTGCGCACAATGATGCGCGAACAAATAGAAGCTCACCGCAAATAGTCGACTTTTATATTCACCTGTCGTCATCTGGCCGATCTGCCAGTATTTTCCTGTCGTTGATCCTCCTGGCCGTTGCATTTTTCATGGGATAACATATCGCGCGGAAATCCAGTCGAATCACGGCTGAAGTTCTCTGGTTGACCGGACACGTAGCAGAAATATCTCATCACCGTCGTTCAACCGCACCTCTCCACGAAATCGATGTTTCTGTGTATTGCGATTATTTTTCTTTTTTTATTGTTGACAGAGTCATAGTCTCTCCGTTAGAGAAACCTGTCATAAATGTGTCTTTTTCAACACGTTCATCATACTATCCCAACAGTTGCTGGATAGTTGAGCAACCTAAACATTTCTATCGCGCTCGATGCTGTGTTCATCACAGCCAATCGATATCGTTCCACATAACTTGAGCAACACGATGTCGTCAAATGAAATGATGTCACAGAAAAACACAACAGCTCGTAACTGAGCGAATTTGATTGTTGGCGTACGTTTCTCGCATCGTTGAAATAATATCCACTGATGAGTTATCAATTGAACTGATAACTGCTTTTGCCAGAGTTGCCTCGTGCGTGCAGGAAGCGAGCCCTACTTCGAGTTTTTGCAACTCGATTATTCAACGTCGATTAGCCCACACATAAATTCGCACCTGCTAGCTTAGTGGATGCTGTTGAAGAGGATATTGCGCACGGCTACGCAGATTGTACGTGCTCTAACTTTACCGCGTATGACACGTGTGATTTAGAGTCTTGAAATTGCAGAAAATTAGGTAATTCATAACACACGATCAACTACGTGTCCCGACAAGAATTGTTAACCACTGCCCCATTAGCAGAACGGTCGTTAATGCCCAAAGAGTCGAGGCTTAAAATCCGTAAATCCACAGTGTGCCAGAAACATTGGTAAAGCTACTCGAAGAAAGAAACGTAGCCGAGTGAACTCGACGCAACAGGGACGCATTACAGGAAGGGCGAATCCATTTTACAATCCGGCGGACGAGTGACACGCGAAATCTTTCGGTGTTCACGAACCGCAACGTCCAACTTTCCCCGTCGTTTGTTCCCGAGTGACAAATCGTTGGATTACACCCTCTCTCCGCCAATTTTCCCTCTCGTCGGGGAACATAGGTAGTCGAGGCTTCCCCGCAAAGATCGCGGGCTTTTCGCGCGAAACTCCCTCATACATTCGTGCATGCAAATTTTCGTCTAGCATCTCTAACCGACGCGACGACCGGCGAACGCGCATTAAGCATCGCTCCGGTAAAACGTTGCACACACAAGGATATATTTGCTGAAGCGTCAGCGTTTCTAATGGATCCACCTAACGCGCACGTAATTCTGCGAAACACGGTTCTTTTCTTTTCAGGTGTGTGTTTCAAATAAAAGTATCGCTGAAAATGAGAGAAAAATCTTCCGAAATGTCCGATTTTCACTCGCCAAACGAACGCAACTGTTTCCTCGGAATAAATTTCCTCGTCGAACCATTTGCATTACAAAATTAATCAACGTCGCGACGTCGCGTCGTTGCTCGCGCAGGATTTCCAAAGTTTAGCTATTTGATTTCCAACGCTAACCAGTGGTGTACTTGGAGCTTTGGAATGGCTGTAGAGGAAAGTTCAACCAAATATCAGACCCAGCACGTGTGCACAACCGGCGCATAAAGAAATGACCGTGAAATCTGCAATAATTACAATTTTACTGGCAAAATTTGACGAGGTGAATTAAGAAATACAAGCTCTCGATGTTCTTTTGCTTGGCACATTCTTATAATATTCTAAGCAATAAATTACTGTGTTCCGTCGAGTTATTACACATTAAGGTAATATTTTGCGGTTTTCATGGGTTATGCTGTACTGCTGCACTGTCCTTTACGTTACTACATTCCGCATTCTGTTAAACATGCTAATATCCTCTGTTGCATATTTCAAGCAGCTTTGGATATGGCCTTTTAACAAGAAACATGGCATACGCGAAGATAATGTAGTTAAACGAACCGTTAAACGTTTCTGCTTAGCCATTTCAATTAACTATCGCGTCATACATAAAGATTGTCGACCTCGGAACGAGTGTTTTTCGTTTTCCATTACAGGACCGAACGAACAAATGTACAAAATCCGATTGACTCGTTGCGTTGACAGTTTTAATTCGCTTAAAAAATTACGGTTCTCGGCAGTCGGTTAATTTCGAATGTAAGTCACCGAAGAGAACTCGTGTAATCGAGTTCCGTCTCCGAAAGTTCCCAATTTCATAACCCATTTTCTCCCGAAACACGGAGGCAGTTTTAATGAAATTTTGATCAACGTCGCGCATCTCACCATTCTACTTTGTAAATTGAACGCATTGTTCTTTTATAAACTGTCTAAATTTCGTTTTGCTCGCCTGTCTCTTTTCTTCGGAAGCGAACACTATTATTTAATCGCTTCACTGAACTCGTTCAGCAATTGGAGCAGCTGTAAAAAGGAAAATTTTCATTCGGATCGCGCTTTCAGACGTCGAGGGAAGTGGCCAATGGGCTGAAATGGACGAATAAAATCGATTCTTTGGAAGAGCCACGTTCACCGCATCGATTTATTTCTATTTTCAGCTGTGGAAGTAAGCGGCGTGTCAAAATTAATCGAGAGAGTTACTTAATTGAAAAATTACTGAATTACTTGTATCATCGAACATCATCGTCGAAGCAAGCGAAATTTTCGGCGCACTGGAAAACGTCACGGACGGCATTTGATGTTGTTTGTAACTACACTCGCAAAGAATACATTTCACGCAGAGGATAGTTAAGCGTGTCCTGAGCTCCGCAAAGCCAACGGGCTTAAGTCGATATTTCTAGGTGAAATACGACGAAGAGGCGGAGGGTTCGACGGCATCGAGACTTTAAGAGCCTTGGCTTCCGCTGTTTTATTCCCCCAAGTATTTTTCGTGTTATCTATTATCGGCATCCTGCTTGTTTGCTCAACGATAATGACTGGTGTCGCGAACTCGCGAATAATTTCGGCCGTGTGTTTGCGCAGTTGTAGCAGTTTTTCTTTCTCTTCTTTTTCTTCCTTTCCTTCTTTTTCTTTACTCTCGGATTGAGAAGCAAGAGGGCCGCGTCGAGCCGAGCCGCGGGGCTAACCGTATTTCATGTAGACGGGGAATGTAATCTCGACATTTGGCATGCAAAATATGAGAAGCATCCGATAAAAAGAATGAGAACGACAGAGTAATAAAAGTGGCACGCACGTAACCAAGCCGATTCCGAACGAAAATGTGCGAAACCCGAGAAAATTCTTCCGCCACCATTTTTTTATTTTTACACGCCTCGAAACAGATAAACCGATTTTTACGGCGCAACGAAAAATCCGATACGCGCAAGATATGCTGGTCGGAATTAATTCGCGAGAACCGTTCATGTCTCCGTTGGTCAGGTGTCGACGGAATTTTCCGTGGTTCCGGATTTTCATATAATTGATCGTTCTACGAAGTCTGAGCAAACCTAATTATGAAAGTGGTCTAAGCGAGAATTAAAGAAAAACGAGTTTATCAGTGGTTTCACGTCACAGAAGTAAACGAATAAAGAACATAAGGAAATCGTGTCGAGTGTTTACTGTAAGACTCCAACTATGAACTAACAAAAAGATTTGCGAATTGCTCGGATGAGAAAGATCGTGTACGTATAGTGTAGGTGACAAAGCAGATGGGTCAGCCTTTGAAGCGCGAGCGGTAGAGCCAGTATTGCGCTTATCATTCAGTCAACAAAGAAGGAAGAGAAAGGAAAGGTGAAGCGGAAGAGAGAGGCAGTTGGCGGAAATCGGAAATCGCAACGAATCGGAAAACACTGACACGCCTCGCCACCTTTCCGTCGAGGAACACGGCCTGTCCAACGAACAACACGTTTGTTCTCTGTGTGTACGAGGAACAGTACAGAACAGAAAAAAGCGGCGAGCACTGGCAGCTGGCAGCCCGGCGATAACACGCGAACGACAAAAACCTCTCGGTACGGATGGAAGCTGCGACGAATAAATAATTCTTAACAGAAGCTGACCGAAAACGCTCGTACTCGGAAATTGGAAATACGATACAGTCGAAGAGATTCGTTTATTCGTTTTTCATTTCTTATCGAAATTCGACTAACATTGGCAAGCTCGGAACTTTACACTTCCGTACATAAAATTGTTCGTGTTGGCCTCCGTGGACCGTGCCGCGTGTACACTAGAAACTTTTAATTTGGAAACTTGTAGTCTAATAAAAAACAGTGAACTCCAACTGAAGTTTCCTCCGTAGCAGATTTCATACGTCGAGAAAAATGGAATAAGGAAGACTTACCTAAGGTGACCTACTAAAATCGTTCTTATCTGTGCGTTACGTGGATGCGAAACACGGATAGTCAACTCGTTTGTTACGAGCCAAGGTTTTGGCAGCAAGCGGAAACCGAGGGGAGTTTAGGGTTATTAGAGAAAGGGTTGGTGTAAAGGTAGGAATATTTCACGTAGGACTAGCCGAAGTCTCTTTCGCCAATGGGTCGCCTCGTGGGAACAAGGGAGTGGACTAGCCGATGTCTCTTTCACCACCGGGTCGCCACTTTCGGGTTACACCAGGAC
>CM052344.1:11105639-11117071 GCA_028455595.1 Lasioglossum vierecki | reverse complement strand
CTTATTCGTTGAATGTATTGCGTATACGTACATATTACATACAGGGTGTGGCCGGACGGATGGTACAACCAAGCAGGGGGCGATACCGTATGTAAAAATAAGTCGAATAAAAGGAATAACATTTTTTCGTTTGGTAGTTTCCCTGCATATAAATAAAAACGAAATGTTGTTAATTTGGCTAATCTTTTTTTGAAAAATGTTCGTAAATGTCTGGATAAGGTTTTTTGGGAAAGAAAAATTGGTAAAGTTGTGCGGAAAAATGGAAATTTCGGGAAAAAATGAAAGTGCCTCTTTCTATGGGATTTCTGTATGAACTGAAGACCATAGCTCACGATTCGAAGGATGGATATGCGTAATTAAAACGATAACAAAGAAATTTATTGAAATTAGGACAGGACAACGTGTCTGTCGGGTCAGCTAGTTTCTAATGATGATAATGTTATACCGCTTTCCGAAGACCACGCGAGTCCACGCGACCCTTCGCTTCAGCAGGGAAGCAATTTTTTTTAAAGATAGCCTCCCTCTCGCGTCTGAATATAAAATCGAGCCAGACAATGAGCCGTAAATTGCTGCTCAAACAATATGATGTTCTGAACGTGACGTGACGTCGTTGAATCGTCGAGAACAATGGGGGTAATAATTTCGAGCGTTTTTAGAGCCGTTTTATATAACGATTCCGAATAATAGAAATGCCGGGAGGGTGACGCGGAGCCATTCCGGTTGACAATGTTAAGCATGAAGTAATGGTAGTAGTCGAATTACGTATGTAGGCTCTCGAGGGAATGGTACCAGACGTTTCCCTAGAAATCTCAACGTAGTCAGCGGAATTTCGTGACCTGGAATTGTGTTCGATTAATTATTTGCACGTGTATTAATTAACTCCAACTATCGTTATTTCGTAATTAATGAATACTTGTCGGGTAAAGTATGATGTAAATAAACGACCATGGACTCGATTAAACTTTATGCGTTTACGAGACAAATGGGTTTGCACGATTTCAGAGAATAGGAACACTGAAACAATTGAACAACGTGAAAAAATAAGTGTAGCACTAATTCGAATCTCTATCCGCGCTACTTTCAAGTAGAAATAGTAAGTATTGGTCAGTCGCGTCGTTCGGCTGTAGAATAAAAAAGTTTAGCGAAGCGGAAGGTCGGAATAAAGCAATCTGAACCCACATTTCCGATGCGTTGTCAGATATAGGACCAGTTCCTGTCCGTTTGCGTTATCTGACTCGCCGTGCACGGTACGTTCTTCAAGAATAAATGAACGAACGTCTAGTAAATAGAAGATATCTCACGAATGTAGGACGGGTTATTCGAGCGAAACCAAGGAAATACGAACGGGTTCTTTGGCAGCGCATTTCCTCGCGAGTCCCTCTTTATTTCGAGTTGTGCTAAATATTTTATCACGATTTTAATATACCGCCTTTAAAAACATTTCCGCAAAAATCTGCGGGAAGCTTGGAGGAATATTAAAATATCGGCGAGATGCCGCACGTTCCTCCGTAAACATAATGAACAGACGCAGTCCAGTTGGAAAAATACCATCGAACTTCGGCTGCATATTAATTATCTACATGAAACAAGTATTTTTTCATCTCAGCTAACAACGATCTATCTCTCGCGAAGATGCTAATGGAACGTTGCACGAATAGACTACAAAATGTGTCAACCGAGCAAAAAGTGCCATTTTCGGATGCATTCAACTTGAAGTATAGCTTCCATTAAGCAACTTTACTGGTCAGCAATATTTTCTATCTCCACTTAGGCAACACCTACAAACCGCCCGACCATCTACAGAGTGTCCCTAAAACGTTGTACTTCCTCGAAAGCAGCAATTACTAGGATCCAGAGTCATTAACGGAACACATGGATTAATCAAATCGCAGGACCTTTTTCGTTATACGTACAATCTTATTTTCAAAATCCGTAGGTAGTGTCAACCCCGTTTGAATAGTCAGCAATATTTTCTATCTCCACTTAGGCAACACCTACAAACCGCCCGACCATCTACAGAGTGTCCTTAAAACGTTGTATTACCTTGAAAGCAGCAATTACTAGGGTCTGGAGTTCTTAACGGAACACATGGATCAATCAAATCGCAGGACCTTTTTCATTATACGTACAACCTTATGTTCAGAATTCGTAGGTAGTGTCAACCACGTTTGAATAGTCAGCAATATTTTCTATCTCCATTTAGGCAACACCTACAACCCGCCCAACCATCTACAGGGTGTCCCTAAAACGTTGTACTTCCTTGAAAGCAGCAATTACTAGGATCCGGAGTTATTAACGGAACACATGGATCAATGAAATCGCAGGACCTTTTTCATTATACGTACAACCTTATGTTCAGAATTCGTAGGTAGTGTCAATCCCGTTTGAATGATTCATTTCGAATGAATCAGCATATACCTTATCGAATGGTATGCGATAAAATCTGCAGACTGCAATAGCATTTTTTGAGCAGAACGGTTGATAACTAACTTAAATTGATGTTTGCGACGCAAAAATTCGATCCTATGTTAATAACTAAGAAATTTTTCAAATAACTATAACGTTTTCAATGTTTCGGTCTAGTTTAAGACCATTATCAATTATTTACAAGTTGTCGATCCAGATAAAGGAAACAGTTAACGCTTTTAATAACGTTTTTCTTCTAAATTCTGAAATTTCGTACGCGACAACTTGATACGTACGTGGCGATTTTTAATTATGGTGCCGGCGGCGTCAAACACTATTTTTATGCAAATTTCGCATCGTTTTTCGGAGCGTGACCGAGACGCTTAACGGCTCTCCAGAGTGATTTATAGCCGGGAATATACGCGGCACGGTTAAGGGTCAAGTGCTTTTAACTGGGTGTGTGTAGCTACTTCCGCTCATTCGACCGTGATGTACAGAAGCGATGTACCATAATTCGACGATTTAACGAGTTCACTCGCGACTAACGCCCATACCGTTTGCGATTAAGAGGACCCGGACTGAAAGCTATGCACCAGAGGATCGTTCCGTTATTATCCTTAGTTACGCGTTTCAACGGACACAACGCGACGCGACGGGATGAATTCCTGGGGCTGACGCGTGCTTTTTGACTTTTCCCCGTTTGTTTCACATGTGCACCTATGTATGAATCACGCGTACCGTTTTGCGCGAGCTGTTCGCATGGACGATGAAGAATTTTTCTCTCGCGTTTACGAAAAAGCTCCAAGAGACCTCGTTGTTTTTTCTCCTCAACAAATTTCAGCCCATGGAGAATTTTGCAGCCTCTATCCGATCTCGTTGCATAGCCGAAAAAAAGAATATGTAAAAAAATGACCGAGTTCGACCGTTCCTGTGTGCACTCAAAGCTTCTCGCTCAGTATTAATTAATACTTTGACTGCCGCGTCGTCCCTCGTGTACAATGGCGAACGAATGTATTCGCACACCCATTAACGTTCGAATTACCAGGGAACCGAAGATGAAAAATCGCTAAAAATCTTACCAACAGTACTCTTGTTATCTTTTCAACAGCTAAATTCAATGAAATCTTCCGATCGGTTTTTCAATGTAGGATCGTATCGAATCACACCTTAATTCGCTAACGACTCTGCAAAACGAGAAGCACGAAGTAAAATAAGTAAAAGCTACGATTCGAACGTAACAGAATTTCAGCTCGACCCAGTCGTAATCGAGTGGATCGAATCGTTAAACAATCGTGACTGACAATAATAATTTCACCCGTCGTTTAAAACGTGTAATCCCGCAGCCAGCTTTCCGCCAAGCACAATTATTGAAAATCATTCGCGATTTAATACCGTTCCATTATGCACGCTATATTAATGCTGCACGAAGCTCTAAGGGGATTACCGTGAAATTGGAAGAAATTTCGCGCACGTTACCCAGCGGGCAACACCGAATAGGGTATTTTGGTACCCGAGGCTTCAACCGTCGACAAACGCGAGCGTGTAAACAGGAAATTATGCCACACCTGTGCGTCGCGTGATCGGTGTACGATCACCGGTCGGGAGAACTTGTTGCGAGAACCGATGGACCGCGGTGGTCTCGTCCATCCCGTTGGATCAACAAGAGATACTGGATTCTCGTTCGTACATCCGGCGAATAACGGCGGCCATGAAAACCTTGGCGGCGTACCCGAGGAAAACCGTGTTGGCAGTGGTATCGGGGGACAGTGCTATTATCGCTAGCCACCCGACAAAAGATCCTTTCCCCTCGAAGCGTTTAGGTGGCGCGTGCCAAGGTTAGGAGACGATTCCGGGAAATGCCGTTCTTCTCGGGAAATCAGGTCATTCACGATCGAAACACGATACCGTCCACGTTCTCCGGAGCGTCGGTCGAGTCTATGTAAACACTGGCAAACAGACGCGATGACTTTCGGAACAAGAATAATTCGGCGGCACACCGTTTACCCGAGGCGACGATCGAAAGGGTCCCTCGATCTAGCGAGTCTCATCGATGGGGATCCCCCTTCGTGCCAGGACGATCTTATCTGACGATCGACGATCATCTTTTGGCCACTGATCTACTACAGCGGGGGAGTTAGCCACGACTGACGAACATTCCGAACGTTCACACTTTTCGAATATCTCGTGTCCCCGATGGTTCACCGTCACCGAACACCTTAGCGCACGCACTGATACTCGAAACGACCACGTCCGCGAGAAACCGGGACTCGTATCGGCCAGGCAGTTGCACGAGGAACACGGGACACCCCTCGTCGCCTCGGAATATCGCTGACTATGGAACACTTTGCTCTCTCTCTCTCTCTCGCTGTCTCGTTCTCTCGCCCCTTCTTCCGCAACCCCTCTTGATCACGTGACCGGGAAGTTTCACTGGCGCAGAGAGAAACCGAAGGATTTTCTTCCGCGACCCGATGCCGTTCCGGTTAGCTAGCTGATCTCTAGAAGATTCCGTTGGCTAGGCTATCGCGAGAGTTAGCGGATCAGCGAACGCGGGATCGACCCGCGAACAGCTGTTTTCGGATGCAGCACGATGCCGCCCGTGTGCCGCCCGTGTGCCGTTACGTGGTGCTCGCGAACACGCGATCCCCGTCTGGTGCCCGGTTCTAGCACTTTCACTTTTTTCTTGTTTTGCCGCGTGTACTAGGAGAGAGCCCGCACACGTGCAGCGACGGGGGGTGCCCGTTGGGTACCCGCGTTCCCCAACTGCGTGACACGTGTCACTGGGATCCTGCCGGAGAAAAAAGGGGGACGCGGGAGAAGAAGAGGGTGGCGAAAGTAGACTGGAGGTGGAGGCGGAGAAAGAGGACGAGGATGAGGATCGAGCGCGGATAGAGATTAAAGGAGCGAAGTCGCGTGAAACGGAAGAAACGACAGCGGTGGGAGAAAGGGACAGGCGACAGAGAGAAAAAAAAGACGGCCACCACCCCTGTAGCCTTCGATTTTCAGGAGGAAAGTGAAGGCTGCAGACACCGCCCCAGCTAGTCGCCCGGGTGTGCCAACGCGAAAAACCACCCCCGTGGTGTGCACCGCAACGGGTGTCCCGAATTCTGGCTTTGCCCATGCGCATGGTAACCTTGGTTACCGCGCCCTTGCGCGCCAACTGATGCTCTAGCGGTGCCCGACGATACTACCACCCTTATAAACGGTCTCTCGGTTTTGCGTTCGTGCGCGTGCCGTGGGATGCTCTTCCCAAGGACGACGACACGGTTATCCCTCGCGTGCAGTTCCTATGGGGCTACTCTGCCGGGTTATTTTCTCGGCGAGACGTGCACGAGAGAGCTCCTCGCCGGCCGATCACTCAGAAATACAAAATTAACGGACACCAGAGAGAACCACTGGCCCCTGAGAGGGTGCGCGCTACGATTACGAGCAGTCCGCCCCGCCGCGCCCCGTCGCGCCGTGCCGGTGCACGTGACTCTGCGGCGAGCTGCTTTTCTTTCTCGCAAGTTAAATCGAAAGAAGTTAGTCTTGAAGAGATTATGAGAATCGTCCTGTTGAGCTTCGCTTCGGTGAACCCTAGATAGAAACCGCGGCGCGGCTTTACGGAGTTAACCGACCAGCAAATCCTACGATTTATTTCGAGACGTTTGTATCTAATGTTAACAGTACATGGGATATAGATGATCCTTTAAACGTATTTCGATAACGTGCAATAGAATAGAATTTTCAATAAACGGACCAGCTCAATTCATTGTTGCACATACGAAGAATCTTCGGAAACTAAATAACACATTTCACCGATTGCGATGATTAAGTCCGTTTCACGCCGATTATCCAAATTATTGGAATTTCTGCAGATGCAAATGTAAATTCCCAGTTAAATTATTATACTCGTGCAAGATCACAGATGTACACTGAAATCTCGTTACATCGTTTCACTGCAGTCACAGCACGAACAATATGGGAAAATTTAACGATGCGCAATTATCTATTTCTGGCACCATCGCTCAAAGAATTATTTTCTTCTCTTTCCATAGAGTTTTCTACACGCTGCTATGCCTTATCAACATGATTTGATGGTTTTAATGATCAGCTTTGAAAATAACGATCGTGTACGCATATTATTCGGCCCACAATAAAGACCACAACAGGATGGTCATTGCTTGAGCGTACCACTAGCGCATACAGAGTAAGACCACTGCTCTCGTTTCGGCGTGGCTCGTTGATACATGGGTCGGTGCAGCGAACACAGGGATCTGCATACGAGCTGCAAACCTTAGCGTTTACAAACAAATTTGACTAATTGCTTCTGATCGCGGTGCCGACTGTGGTTTCAGATGTAATGATTACACCACGGATTTTAATCTTCCCATCGCTGACTGTAACGTTCGGCAAATACATACTGGGTTTAATCAAATTCGCAATATTCGTCTCACAGTTATCAAACGCAAATGTAATCTCTCCTGAATACGCGCTTTAAAATATTAGAGTAATTATATAGGAAAGGTCTGCGCACTCCGATCTTGATGAAATTTTAATATCTTATAGATTTCGACATTTTGAACAATTTTTTCCTTTATCAATATAGGGGGGTCGCTTTCAGTTTTCGAGATATTTGCAAAAGACTCTCGCTTATACTGTATTGAATTTTTCGTATTCCTGCGTGCTCCGCGGCCACGTAAACCTGTTCCAGGGCCGATCTGTTTATTTTTTCTTTGTAAACACGTTGTGGAGACGAGAAGCGACAATACCACACACAGCCACCCAGTGTTTCATACGCACCCAGTGTTTCTAAAAAGAAGGTTCCCGTTATGAAATTAACATTTGCGCCAATTTTCAGTATCATATTCGTAATCAGTATGTCAAAATACATAAGAATCTGGATAGTAAAATTAAATTCTACTGGGTACCGGCTCACATTCGGATTCTGGGCAATGAGAGAGCAGACACATCAGCTAAAACAGCGACAAACACGATAGCCTCAATTTCCGTCAAAATTTCCTTCTCAGATCTAAGGGAATCGGTTAAATCAGCGGCAACACAAAATACATTTGATATCATAGAGAATGAAGGTTTATCTAAAGATGTAAACTACTTCACACACTTCCACAACCGAAAATCAAAACCGTGGTATCACAACGATGAACAGATGTAGATCAGGACACTACAATCTTGCCAGCTCTCTTGCTCGAATTGGCATAGTAAACGATCCACAATGTCAATGTGCTTATGAAAATCAAGACATCGACCACGCGCTATAGCAATGTCCCATGTTTGATGAACAGAGATTGGAGTTTATCAAACAACTACGAAAACTGCATCTTTTTCTTCCGCTTTCATGCAATGCCTTACTATCCAGACCTACGGTGGAAATATCTAAAATAACTTAATCGTTTATGATTGCCTGTGAATTAAATATTTAAGAAAACTGTATAGGTTTAAAAACTGCTTGTTTACCATCCAATGATTATTTATATGTAATTGTATTGTATTGTCTAATGTATAACAATGTATTCAGAAATATTGTATGGAAAAATAATCTCTACTTTGAGACTCTAATTGCAAAATAAAAAAAAACAAAACATAAAAATCTAGAGTATAATTTCGAAACACTGGGTACGTGTGAAACACTGGGTGGATGTGTATGGTGCAGAGTTGTGCTAATTCAATTACATTGTAATTCAATTACGTAGATGAATTACATTGTATTTCAATTAATAGTAATTCAATTACGTCGTAATTCAATTACGTCGTAATTCAATTACTAAGTATTTTAATCGGATTTGTAATTGAAATACATTGTAATTGAAATACAATATAATTGAAATGCAATTTGTAATTGAATTACAGTATAATTGAAATACAATATACTTGAAATATAATACAATACAATACATGAAAACAATGTATTTTATAATTGTACTCCATTGCAATTACGAATTACATTGTAATTTAATTGATTAAAGATCTGAATTATAAATTACAACATAATTCAATTACAATTTAATTCAATTACAATGTATTTTATAATTGTGCTCCATTGCAATTACGAATTACATTGTAATTTAATTGATTGAAGATCTCATTTATAAATTACAACATAATTGAATTACAATTTAATTCAATTACTTTGTAATTATATTTCTGGAGTAATTCAATTGTAATTATGCATAACTCTGGTGTGCTGTCAGACCGGTCCTTTCCGCCCCCGTTTTCTCTCTCATCTCTACAGCGTCAAAATGTAAACAAACGCCGCAGCGGAATAGGCTTACATTACCGCGGAGCGTGCAAGAATACGAAAAATTCAATACAGTATTCGCGATAGTATTTTGGAAATATCTCGAAAACTAAAAGCGACCCCCCTATATTGGAAAAGGAAAAAGTTGTTCAGAATCTTTTGCTGCATAACATATTAAAATTTCATGAAAATCGGAATACACGCAGACCTTTTCTATGTAATTACCAATATTAGATTTCCATCGAAAATATCACTACTTGCTTTCTCGTGGGTGATTGTAGTTTGATCTTATACAAATTCTACTCTTACACGACACGCCCTGTAATTGCAGGTATATGAACGACAGATGAAATCTTCACAATTTTTTACTGCATATTTACATTCGATATAATCGCGAGAAACCGCCTCTTAAATTTTCACCCACCTGTTGCCGAATCCCCTGTTTAGATCACGAATTCGGATGAGGAGAGCGGTGAGGTGACTTTTGTTTCTACAGGGTGTCCCAAAATTCGTGTATTTCCCGGAAATGGGAGGTTTCTTGGGTCATTTGAAGCGACATTTTCTTTTACAAAAATGACGCCAGCGGCTTTGTTTAGGAGTTATTAACAAAAAACACGAACCAATCAGAGCGCCGCCACGCTAAGCGGGACCTGTCGCTGAGTCGGACTCCGTTTGCTCTAGCCGCGCTCTGATTGGTCTGTGTTTTTTGTTAATAACTCCTAAACAAAGCCGCTGGCGTCATTTTTCTAAAGGAAAATGTCGCTTCAAATGACCCAAGGAACCTCCCATTTCCGGGAAGTACACGAATTTTGGGACACCCTGTATACGCGCCGCTCCGCTATAAGCAGTTGCATTTAATTACACTAGCCTGATTTTGCCGCGATGTTCACCTCGCCGCTATTCTCAATCTTCACGGTCTAGTGTATCCGATAACAACCAAGGTTGTTCCGATGGGACCGGCAGCGCCACGTGGAATGTCGATCAGCTGTTTATCAAGCTCGCGATGGACCTGCTGGGGACGTGCTCTTACTTTTATTATAAATTAGCTGTACGGAGAATCGACCGGTCGATAGCTCAACAATTAAGAGCTCATTTGAAAGATTTAATCCCGGCCGGGCCGAACGACACTCTAAGCGGGGTCGGTAATTGCGCGGTATCCAGTATTCGAGGTTGCTTAAGCGGCTAGCAGAAATGCCAGAATGTCCCGGAAATTACTTATGCCTTGCGTTGTTCCCATCGCTTGCCGTAACGAGGGTGACCCGTGCGGGTGACAGCAGCCCATGCTGTTGTGGTTCACTCTGTTCACCCTGTTCACCCTGTTCTACCGCATAAGTGCAGAAACGTTTTCACGTTGATGCAGCGCGCGGTTGATCTCGCCGGTGGGTAAGGATCAAAAGCTACGGTCTGCCCGGAGTCTTTATTGTACGAGGGTTCTGGCTGATTTCGCTCGTTGAAAGCGAATGTCGCGGTCGCCAGCTTGTCGACTATATTTCTTCTCTCTTGATAAAAAAAATGTAACAGGAAAAAGCTGATTTAACGTGGGGTGACCCTCCCCAACTTAGAACACCCGATTTCAATATTGTATTTCGCCTGTGTGGAACATTTCGTTTTATTAAACTATGGCTTCGAAAGGCGAAAGAAGGTCCGGCAACTATTCACCGCAAATGTTATTTCCAGCATAATTGAGAGCTCTGTATTCCATAGTTAGATATAAAAGGTCCACCGACTTCCTCGGTCAAACTGTGACAAGTGTTTGATCTCCCATCGAAGAAAGGTTTGCTTTTCACAGTTTAAATTCCTCAGTGGGAATTTTCAACAAGTGGGCATCGAGTCGTGCTTCTTTTATCGCCGCCGTTATAAGGGTACAGTGGGGTTTTGACAGGTAGGTGGTAGATGGCAAGCCCATTGGAATTTTTCGATTGCGTTGAATATTGTTTCGAACGTTATTTGAAACCTCGGCGAGGTCGACATTTAAACTCGCGATGAAAGTTTCATAATGAAAATTCATTGGAGAACGTTGCGAATAAACTCACCCATCCCATATAAAAACAACTTGAAGCGAATCCGTGCGGCGCCCCGGCTGCGGAGTGAATTCGGGGAAAAATTGCGCGGAGTTTGTTAACCCGACTGACATTCGACCCGCTGCGACTGCGTTAAAACAGCGTCAAAGGATTAAAAAAAAGTTACAACTTGCTGTTTGAACGTAGAGAAAATAAAACAGAACCCCGTCCAAACTGGTTGAAATATTAGCTGCTCGAACAAGTTTCTACCACTTATCGTCAACAGATTGCGGAACTGATAGTGCTTGTAAACTTTAAGCAGGCGTTGTCGTTGAATGAATAATTTTGAAGAAAAGTTTCACGAGCAACGAGTGGAGAATGCGAAAGGAAATAATTCCATCTGCTACTGTCAGGCCCTACAGCTCCATGAAAATCAATATAAAACAGCATTATACTGACTCGCAAAATACAATCAAATCACTACGGAAACCAGCCTACAAATATAGTATCAATAACCATATCAGTGAAATTAAAACTAAGCACTCTATGTTTATATTAAATAACGAAGGCCAGAACTTTATTAAATTTATCTGGATACCTGGACATGCAGGAATTATCGGCAATGAGGAAGTCACTTACGAAAGAAGCGACGAAAGAAAGTCCTTCGCCAGACATCAAGGCTTCAATCACTGACCTAACCAGAGATCTCAAAATTCAAGCGAGATTGTCCACTGACACCCTAATCAAAAAGGAAGGTCTAGTCAAAGGTGTGAACTACGTCAGACTTTATC
>CM052344.1:11091589-11105539 GCA_028455595.1 Lasioglossum vierecki | reverse complement strand
CACGAGTTAACTATGCAAATACTGCACACGTGTCGCCGATGTCTTCCAGAAGTTACACTGCCACGCCGCGCCGCACAGTGCGTTGGCAAGAGGGGCAAAAATAGAAAAATAAATGTTTTTAAAATGTATATCTATTTACAGGAATTTATTGTAGACATACCTTATATTCAAGAACAATCGTCAGAAAAAAATATAACTGAACATAGCTTGACACAGAACGCGTTCTTTACGTCATAATCTAACACGACTGTTTCGTGCGTTATAACTTCAAGTGCGCGTACATGAAAGGAAAACCGTATACAGCGTATTGTTAAGCGCAAAATTAAATAAATTGTGATGGATAATTTAGATCAAGGTGTGTACTCGTTATTTTGGCCCCCTAGCGGTTTTTACAATTATTATTTATCATATATTATTACTTCAAAGTGATCCGTTTCTTAAAACGCGAAATCGAAAATTCTTATAACTTTAACTAAGCTTTTCTCAAAAAAGCTAAAACATGTCTTGGGATTTTTGCTAGAAAATATTCGTAGGACTATCCTTTATCGAATTCTACAAAAATTTTCTGCCCCAATTTGCCCCTTTATTTTTTACAATTATTTATTTAGGAAGACACCCGGAAGAAATATATCTTATTGGCCCTGCATATGATCGCGCCTCTTCAAATTCTGTGGCAAATAAATGTATAGAAAATTTAGATTCTGATAGCGTTGACTCTAGTGATGACTCAAATACAGATTAAATATAATTATTATTTATTGTTACTATTATTATTATAATTATCATCATTATTTGTTATAAAATCGTACGAAAATAAACACGGTTACTAAACAATCGATTTTTAATTTTGACTTTTGTTTCACTCGTAGTAATACATATTCAATACCACTATAGGCGATACGCCAACTTTGGATTCTTATATCTTGACAACGGTTTATGCAAAAATAATGTTTTTGTAGTGTTTTGAAAATGCCTTAACCTCACCTATTAGAATACATGATCAAAAATATACATTACCGTATGAAATTTTTAAAGTGACCTTCATAGAGCTGCCCAAGGTTACAACAAAATCAAACAAATACAATCTTCGTATACTCTTTCCTATACCCTATAACTTTTATTTCAAACATTTTTTATATCAATTATAGTTTTTTGTCCATTTCAACGCACTGTGCGCCGGCCAAATGCTTCCAAACGTGTACACTTTGGAATTTCTACACGCACGATACATCAAAAGATTAAATGAATTGAAAGATAAAAATGAAATCGACTAAAATAATAAATTTCTTACGATTCTTTTCCAGTAGGGATTGTCGGTTTTTAAAAACCGGTTTTTAAAAGAAAATTTTGCAATCTAAAAACCGGTTTTTCAGTAAAAAAAAACCGGTTTTAAATTTATACATAACACTTATATTAATCCGCTATAATGATTTTCATGTAAGCAAAAATTATACAGCAAGTTGTATATACCGGAGATATGTCTGGGAACATTATTGCCTTGTCATTGCCTTAATGATGATATCAGTCATCATTAAGTTATCCGGGCAGATATTACCAAGATTATATAAAAATTATTCTACAAAAGATGACTGCGATGGTGAAAAAAGTGACGAAGAAGAAAATCAAGACAAAGACGTATCTGTGATGAAAAATGCTATGGAAATAGCAATAAATAAATATCTGTAAGAAACTGAAGAAGTGACTTTCTCCAGACCTCAAACATCAAAGAAGAAATTATTGGTCTTAGAGGCTACAAATAGAAGAACAAATAGTTTGGATTTATTATTTAATGCTTTAAAGACAATTAAGCCCAGTCCAGTAGCAAGTGAGCGAGTTTTTTCTATTTCTGGAAATTTTGTGTCCAAAATAAAGACACGACTAAGCAATAAATCCATTGACGTTCTTTGATGTTTTAAATCACAATAATCTAATTTAATAATCAAAGAAAGAAATAAAACAATAATTTTCATAAATATGAAACATTTGTTAATTTCTGTGATACTTTAAGGGTATTATTTTGTCAATTCTTTAATAAATAAAAAAAAATTAAAAACTTCTATTCTAAATTGTAAACACGTCTTGTTTTTTATCTGTAAAAATTCAAAACCGGTTTAAACCGGTTTCACGGAAAAGTAAAAAACCGAAAACCGGTTTTTTAAAAAGTCGGTTTTTGTGTAAACCCTATTTCCCATTGAGCATAGCTTACGACTCGCCGATATGAATCGAGATAAACCAGAAAGGATGTTGAAAAATCACAACACAATTCGTTTCATTTGCACCGTAATTGGCAGTTTGTCGATGACACCGAATAAAGGAAGTGGTCCTGGCCAATGCGGAGCTTAAATCAAAATTAATTTGAGACACGACGAAAAGGTCGCTGGAGACACATAAATCTACGAGGTACACCGTACGCCGAGCCAATGGGATTTAAGGACAAAAGTCATGTATTTCTGGTTATGATTTATTCGAACATATTTCAACAGCTTAAAGCACTTTCAGAGATACATTTTTCAAATAATCACCTAGGATCGTTAGATACACAATAAAATGTTCTATGTCGGTTGTAAGAAACACGAACTAGTACTTAAGAATATCTGTTTTTACTCGTTCGGGTCTGTCTCGGCTACACTAACCGAAGCGACGTCTCGCTTCGATGAGAATTTTGCGGGGAATTTCGTGGTGAACATCCCCACTTCACCGCAACTAAAATAGTCCCGTGTTGCACTCGTTGTTACCTTTTGCGGTTTCCATGGGAAGTCAAGATTCCGCGAGTGCTTGCTTTGCGTGTTGGGGAATTTGCATAGCACGCGTCTTGGAAACTTCACCTCGGAGGAAATTCTCGGAGGAAAGTCGGTGGAACCCATATTATTTCTTTTACACCGTGATGCATCACTTTTATTACTACGTCCTGTTATTCTGTTTAATTCGCTCGTTCAATGTCGGCTAAACGTATCACTGGGATTGTCGAAACACGAATAAATTACAAATAAAATAGAAGGACACATAGATTACCTCACCCTGTCAAAGTAAAAGAAAATTTAATGATAGAATTTCTGTAAGTAGAAAAGAATACAATGAGATATCGAGAAAATGTTTCTGTACAACTCATATTTAGACCGAGTAAAATAATAATAAAAATGCTCTGAAATTCTGCGATCGATTCGATAGAGGAGTAAAAATTATATAGGGTTTTGTTTAGTCGAATAAGGGTTGAGAAACAAACCGAAACGGTGGATTCTAAAGTCCCGCGGTTTTGTACACGCGGCGAAAAATGTTCCAAGGTTTTGCGCTAGGTGGCGGCAGCTCGCGAGAACTCTGCATCTCGGGGATAACTGTGCTTACCCCCCGATCCCATCCGATGATTAACCAGATTTTAAATAATCAATGAACCCTGGCGACACGACGCGCGAGGCACGAACGAGGCGACGACACTCGCTTTTATTATCCGGTTAAGGGTAATCGTGTAAACCGTTTTAGTCGATTACGGTTGGGTCGATTGCGCGGTCACGAGGCCTTTTTACCTCTTCCGGTAAGAGAACAGAGAGGAAGGTACACAGCGCACACAATGGCGGAAAACTGAAGTGTCCACTCGCTTTGCTAGCGTTGCGGGTAATGTGGTCGAGGAACGGAATTGCAGATTTCGTTTAAAACCACTATGGGAAACTGTCCACCGAGAAATCAGATCCCTTCTTCTAATTTTCAAGCCGATCGATTCAAAACGCTGCAAGTTTTTATCGCCAAAGGGTTGAACAGTTCATATTTACGACTCGGCAAAGGGAGAAACAAAGTTTCATTCGGAAAATTCGATTAACCAATTTTTAAACGCTCTGCTTCGGCGTGCAGGTTCGTTCCATAGTTTTGGTCTTTTTAAAAAGAAAATTTCAGGACTGTATCAGTGAAATTAGTAAACGCAATTGAACGATTCGATACGGTGCGTGCGTACAGTGGTTGTTATACAGGGTGTCCCAAAATTCGTGTACCTCCCGGAAATGGGAGGTTCCTTGGGTCATTTGAAGCGACATTTTCCTTTACAAAAATGACGCCAGAGAGAGAGCGGCTTTCTTTAGGAGTTATTAACAAAAAACGCAGACCAATCAGAGCGCGGCGCCATTGGCCGAGCCAGAATCAATCCGCTGTAGCCGCGCTCTGATTGGTCCGTGTTTTTTGTTAATAACTCCTAAACAAAACCGCCGACGTCATTTTTGTAATGGAAAATGTCGCTTCAAATGATCCAAGGAACCTCCCATTTCCGGGAAGTACAGGAATTTTGGGACACCCTGTAGATCCCCTTTCGCGCTATTATATTACATCGTTATTAGTCTGCAGTTATATTTCTGTAATGACGTTATCAATGGAATTTCATTGATCGATCATTATTCCTTCGAACATATGTTGAGTAATTTGTAACATGTTGGCGCGATTCATCTATTACTTAACCGTCTTCCGATTTCAACCCGTAAATTTTCAATCGAATTAATGCTCGGGTTTCCCAATGGACTGTTTCATGCGTGCGGTGCGTGGTACCGCAACCACGATTTCATGATACATCCCTGTGTTTCGAATTGTCCGGAATAGAAATCTTCAAGCGATCCTACAACCCGTGGCACAATGTTTCCGAACGGAGCCATTGATACCGATTTTCGAGAAAACATTTACAATTTAGAAGTATAAAATATTACTTTATGGAGTTAAAACTGATGGGTAATGAAAAAGGGCTTATTGTCTCGTTTCCGTCGCAAGAGACCGTTTATTGGAGTAATATCACTTACTTCATGTCTTTATCTCTCTCCTTCCATCCGAAGGCTGCTCGAGTCGGCCGTGGAGGATGACGAGTCATCAAGGGTGTGTTGTACGGGAAATGCAGCGTTCGGCAATACCCAATCAACACGTCGCTTTGCATTTTTCATGAAACGTCATGAAAATCAACCATAAACTGGTTAGAAACCTTCTTCACGACGAAGAAGGTTTCCCCACAAATCAGAAACAAACAAATAAATGCTCTCCCCCAAAAAACAGTCACGATTGATGTAACAAGCGAAACGAACATTCATTCGTAATCAAGTCGTCGAAGACAGTGAATCTTTTCACAATTTTAAAGGTATACATCGCATATTACCACAATTTAAAAAGTAAACGTCACATATTACCACGAGCTCGAAGGTAAACGTCGCGTATTATCACGCGTACAAGGCAGAGTCTGTCAGAATAGCCTTGCTGACGATCCTTCTGACAGACTTGGGACGAAACACGGTTCTAAAAAATATTCAAAAAATTAATCATCTAAAATTAATTTAGCGGATGATAATCGTGAACAAAACATTATTGAAGAATGAAATATAACAAAATAACATAAGCATCCATTTATTATAACTAAGAAACGAGCAAATAAACAAAATGTTATACGGAAAAAAGTTTCCGATCAATGGAATTGCTGAAAGATAGTTTCCGATTCGATTTACACTGTCCAATACCAAATTTGTTCAACAATTATAGTTGGGTGATTCCTATAGAGTTTTTTGCGCTGATTCCAAATCTACCCTTAATTTTTCCCCTAGGCGCACAGTTTCTAAGAAACTTAATTTGAATAAGAAAATACATTTTTCAATTTTAAACAAACATTGTTATGTTATTATAAAAGATATTGCATTGTTCTTTGCAGAAATAGATTCTGTAGACTTTCCCGAATACAGTGATATTCAATATTAATACATTATGAATCTTTAAAAATGTTTAAACAATCGTTACAGATAGACAGACAACCATTTTACACCATTTTGAGAGGATATTTTTGAATTTATCTTAAAAAATAAGGCTGCTGCGGAAAATCCAACTATATCACGCGATAGTACAGACTTTTGTCTTGAGACTAGCACAACCCCAACCCTTTAAAGTTAACAAGTCGACGTTTTTTTCGAACCAGAAAGCAAAATATCTTCGCCCAACAAGAGTTACCACCAGATACGACGAAATACAACGCGGCACTGGTGGCCACTCATGTTGGGCGAATTTTACTTTCTGGTTCGAAAAAAACGTCGACTTGTTAACTTTAAAGGGTCGCGATTGGGTTAGTCTCAATCGCAAGTGATATAGTCCGATTTTTCGCTGTACCCTTATTTTTTAAGATAAATTGAAAAATGTCCTCTCAAACTGATGTAAAAAGGTTGTCTCTACATCTTTAACGATTGTTTAAACATGTTTAAAGATTCATAATGTATTAATATGGGATATCACGATATTCGAGAAAGTCTACAGAATCAATTGCTACAAAGAATAATGCAATATCTTCTATAATAACATGACAATATTTGTTTAAAATTGAAAAATATATTTTCTTTTTCCAATTTAGTTTCTTAAAAACTGTACGTCCGGGGAAAAAATTAAGTACAGTTTCGGAATAATCGCAAAAAGACTCTATGGGAATCATCCAACTGCAATTGTTGAACAAATTTGGTGTTGGACAATGTAAATCGAATCGCAAACTTTTTTCCAGCAGTTCTATTAATCGGAACCTTTTTTCCGTATAACATTTTGTTTATTTGCTCGTTTCTTTCTTATAATAAACGAATTCTTATGTTATTTCATTGTGTTTCATTCTTCGGTAAGACCCTTTTCATTTCCCATCAGTTTTAACTGCATAAAGTAATAATTTATACTTCTAAATTGTGAATGTTTTCTCGAAAATCGGTACCAATGGCTCCGATCGGAAACATTGTGCCACGGGGTGTAGTTTGCAATCGTTGGTTTCGAAACTACTTTTAAAAATATGAATAAAAATAATTACAGAATTGTTAATACCCAGGTGTCTACGTTTGGTACGTTTCCCCTAAGATTTTGTTAATAGTTCTGTTGAGGAATGAAAGCTGAGGTAGTCTACTCGGTGGCAATTAACTTGGAGCTAAAATTTATGCTAAACACGAAGTGGAAGACAATACTAGTTCCCGGACAAAGATCCTTGAAAAGGGGATCATTGTGCAGCGTCCTGCGTGGTCGATGTGAGAAAACGAAGCTACGGGGTCAGTAGGCGTTGCCTAATTTTCAACTACAGCTACGCCCTGAAATAGCGATCCGTTCTTTTTCAGCTTTAGGGTTGAACCAAATTATTTTAACATGTTTTTTTCAACGATATTGAACTTTGATATTTGTCAATCGTATCAATCGATGCTCCACCCGTGCACCTCACGGAGAGTAACAGCTGAGGCAGAAACAATGGAGTCGTTATAACGCTTCGCCTAAAGATCGATATCAGGTTCCGAAACCTTCGCAATTTTCCCCAATTAGCGATTCACATCTTCTCCGTCAATGGACGTCGGCATTACGGTCACGTCCGTCGCGAGAAGTGTCCGAAAAATCCTGAATGCGAGCCGCTCCAAGATAAATGGAGTTTATCGATTGGCCATCGGTTCCGTTTACCCGAAAAGATGAGGTGGAAATTAGGGTACGGTGGCATTATTCTTGGACACGTGGCACGGGCGGGTCGACTATTTTTACGTGACCAGAGGAATTATATCGAGGAGGGCTGAAACGGACAGCTTGGATTCGGCATCCAGCGGAACAACGCGTCGGCGTCGGCGTCGGCGTCGGCGTTAGCGGTGGTTCTTTCCCCTGAAATGGATTCCCCTGTTCCGGACGTGGATCATTTCGGGTGAGATCTTGATCAGTGGAATATCGAGCAGGCCGATGTTTATCGTCGCCATTCGAAAATTGGCAGCCTGCATCGATCCCCGGGGACAGGAGGACAAGCGTAACGACGCGCAACGCGGCGCGACGCGCGACCGGACCGATTCACTTTGCGCGCGTCACTTGCTGCGGGGTCCGTGTTTAACCGCGACGTTCAATTTGCTTTGTGGCCACGCTATTTCCGGCTGCATGGGCCTCGCAGACACCGACAATCTGTCGCCCGCGTTTCCGCGTTTTGATTAACAATCGGATATCCCGCAGTTGCTCTACTTCCTTGCTCTTTGCTTGCACGATAATCTGTATTTAGGGAACGAAGCCGGTTTGCTTTAACCCTCGCCCCTCTGTTCGGGTAACGAGAACGGTCATTAACGGGTCCCTAGCATTCGACCTCTGCAACGAGCTTCTGTTTATTTATTTCGATATACGGTGTGTTTTGTCAGTTTTATTTAGGTCGAGCTGTACCCGTGACTTTGTCCACGCGCAAAAACAAATCCTGGTTTATTATTATTATTATTTATTATTATGAACGGACCGAGGTGCATTTATACAAATGTTTATAATATGACAAAGACTTAACATAAATTACTATGAAAGGACATACATAAAAAAAACTGTTGGTATAGAGGTATTGATATTATAAGTTAATCATGCGTAATTTTTTTGAAGGTGTGAAACGACCATTAAAATAATCAATACTATTATACAGGGTGTCCCAAAATTCGTGTAGTTCCCGGAAATGGGAGGTTCCTTGGGTCAATTGAAGCAACATTTTCCTTTACAAAAAAGACGCCGGCGGCTTTGTTTAGAAGTTATTAACGAAAAACACGGACCAATCAGAGCGCGGCTACAGCGAACGGAGTCCGACTCAGCGACAGGTCCCGCTTAGCGTGGCGGCACCATTGGCCGAGCCAGAATGAATCCGCTGTAGCCGCGCTCTGATTGGTCCGTGTTTTTCGTTAATAACTCCTAAACAAAGCCGCTGGCGTCATTTTTGTAAAGGAATAAGTCGCTTCAAACGACCCAAGGAACCTCCCATTTCCGGGAAGTACACGAATTTTGGGACACCCTGTACAGAGTGTTGGCGTTCGCAATAATTCGATTTGTAGGATTTATTAATCCATATGTGGATTTGCATTTGAGTGTTTGAAAACTTGCACGAGATCTCAAAGCACGTTCAGGTGCATACAAATTGATCTGCATAAGGAGAGAGGGACAATCTATATGGTTATTAATTAAGTTAAAAATAAAGCTCTGGTCGGATACTCTTCTTCGAGCAGAATGTTTCCAGGTTGACTATGTTTAATATTGTGGATTATAAAAGTAACGTAACGTAATCAAATTTTCAATCGCTAAAGTGCTTTCAGATTTTTCCTAAAACCTACCGTTCAAAAGCTACAGCTGTTTAAAAAGTAGGTAAACCAAAAAGTTCAAGAAAAACGCACACTATTTGTGTTATAACTCATAAACTGTGCAACCTACAGGATCGGCTCATATGCCATTTGAAAGAGCTCGGCGACCTGAATCCAATGTGTACGTCAAATTGCACGTCAATATAGGTGCTACCAGGAAAAAGTTATAAGCAGAATCATGTCCAAAAGAGGGCGAAAAACTCGTATTTAGTCTGTTTGTGACGGCATCAATAAAGAACGATAGAACGTAGAAAGCTGGGCTCTGAGCCATTAGACAAAGCGTATCTTCGGGAAGGTTTTAGAGCAAACCGCATTCGAAAAAGTCCATTCGTTTAAAAGTTGGGACGTAATTAGTGAAAAAAAGAACAACTTTTTTCGCCCTCTTCTGGGCACGTTTCTGTGTATAACTTTAAAACGAATGGAATTTTTCGAATGCGCTTTGCTCTAAAATCATCCCGAAGAAACGCCGCGTCTAATGGTTCAAATCCCAGCATTCTACGTTGAGCCGTTCTCAATTGATGCCGTCACAAACATACGGACAGACCCTATTTTATTATATACTAACTTCCCCCGCCACGCGATGCTGTGGCACACTATTTTTAAAAGCATTTTCATGCTGAACATGTTTGTAATAATCTATTTCGTTCAATTCCATTTCGGTTTTCGCGTTGCTCTTATACATATACAATATACACATACACATACAGGGTGTCTCAAAATGAATTCAACATCCGGAAATAGGAGGTTCTTGAGTTTATTTGAAGCAAAATTTTACTTTGCAAAAATGACGTCCGTCGATTTGTTAAGGAGTTATTAACAAAAAACACGGACCAATTAGAGCGCGGCTATAGCGGACGGAGTTCGACTCGGCGGCAGGTCCCGGTTAGCGTGGCGTTGCCGTTGGCCGAGTCTTTTTTTCGTTAATAACTACTAAACAAAGCCGAGAACGTGATTTTTGCAAAGGAAAATTTTGCTTCAAATAAACTCAGGAACCTCCGATTTCCGGATGTTGAAGGAATTTTGGGACACCCTGTATATATATATATACAGGGTGTCCCAAAATTCCTTCCAGACCGGGAAATGGGAGATTCCTTGAGTTATTTGAACCGACATTTTCCTTTACAAAAATGACGTCCGCGGCTTTGTCTAGGAGTTATTAACGAAAAACACGGACCAATCAGAGCGCGGCTACAGCGGATTGAATCGGACTCGGCCAACGGCAACGCCACGCTTTAACCGGGACCTGCCGCCGAGTCGAACTCCGTTCGCTATAGCCGCGCTCTGATTGGTCCGTGTTTTTCATTAATAACTCCTAAACAAAGCCGCGGACGCCATTTTTGTAAAGGAAAATGTCGCTTCAAATGATCCAAGGAACCTCCCATTTTCCGGTCTGGAAGGAATTTTAGGACACCCTGTATAATATACACATATGCATATACATAAATCATATACAAACATCCATTTTTATATTATATAGGTAGAGATAGAGATATCGAGCAATTTCAAGAATGCTCAACTGAAACAAATGTACAGCAACCTTGTTCGCGAGTCCCATGAATATCTCTGTTAATCCAATGAAGAGTCGAAGGGAAATTTGATGAAAGAATTTTCAGACAATGGAGCAACCACAGAATATCTCTTGCTCGTTGGACCAAATTATTTTCTTCGCATGAACGGTCTCTCGTTCAATAATAAAATTCATAAGAAAGTCGCCCGCCAGATTGTGCAGAAGGTCAGAAACAAATTATACTGTACGAACCATTGGTTCGCAGTGAAACGCCGTGGAAAATTTACCTGCAAGCATGTGGATCGGGTTGCGTCAAACGTGATGAACGCCCAGCCCCGGAAATTTGGTAAAATTTACATGTTCATTTGTTTTCTATCTTTTTCGCGATTAGATTAAGTTAATTATTTAATCGAGGCTGCAAAGAAACGTTGCGAGAATTAAATTTCTGACGAAGAGCAGTTTTGCCGTGCTAGGTACTGTGGCGTTTCATTGACTGGATAATAGAGAATCGGCGGACCTTGATCTAATCGTGAAACGTTAATGTAGAGTAGTGGCTCTGGTATCGGAGTCGATGACTTGACCTAAATCTGACCTCGATATGGCTAACTGGCGGTAGGACCAAGTTCAACGTATACTCATGAATACCAATCGGTTTTATACTCTACGTTGGCCCTGTTACATTCGATCAATGTCGCGAGAAAGGATTCCCGCAACGGACTTGCTAAGTAATTAGCTGACTACGGATCTCATGAATTTATGACAGACACGAGCAGCTATAATTTAGAAGAACTTCAAGACCCTGTTATTTTTATCTCAATTTATCTTCATATATAATAAAATCAAGTCTGTCTGTCTGTCTGTTTGTGACATTTCCACTAAAATTCATTAAAAAATATTTTTTTTTGCTTTATTAATAAAATAAGTAATAAATGTACTTTTCCTAATCATTTTTTAAATTAATTTCGTTAAATTTTGTTTATGTTAATGATCAACCAGGATTTGTTATTGCATGTGGATAAAGTCACGGGTATAGCTAATTATTAATAAAAAGATTATTATAATTATTATATTATTCATTGATCGTGAGAATAAATAAAATACATATTGATTTTATCCTTTAATGACTTCATTGCATTGAAAACAACATTGCAACGTTCTTAAAGTTTTCTAATCTTTTACTGTAATATATTTCACTCAGCCAATTTCTTCATAAATGCATAAAAATCCGCAGTCCAATTCATACCGCACATATTCATCCAGCCAATTTCTTCATAAATGTAGAAAAATCCGCAGACAAGTAGTAGGCATCGAGCATTTAGCTCACGCGGCACTGAACTATTGATTCTTCATTTCTTTCTCTACGAAACTACTCTCATTCGAGAAGAATCCTACTGAATTGGTCGTTAAACTTGATTAGTAGCCAGTTAAATAGTGATGTTTCAGCGATTATCAGTCTTGAATTTAGTGGAGCTGTTAATTAAGTGGTCTAGGCATGAATCGAGTGATATGGGTCCCTCTGGACTCTCTACTGATATTACCTTGGAGTGCAATCTGGAATTTCTATGATCTTCGTTAACACTTCTTGAACTGATTTTCGCACTTCGTGGAGCACATTTACGAGAAACTGGCGCAATCTCAGCGGAAGGCGACGTAGAATCTTGAACTTTTGTTCCTCCGCAGACGTTTAGCGCGCTCTATGCTCTTAACAGCCGATCAATAATAATTAGGATGTCGTCGTTTCTTTTCCAGTGACCTCAAATGTCCGTAGTACGATCATTCATACCTTTCGTGGAACTTTTTTTAATAAACGTGTCTACACGACTTGTTTCCATGGAACTTTTATTATACAAGTTCTAAAACGTCTGTTCCGCGAGGACGCTTCTTAATGAAGTTTCCACGAGGAACTCTTCTTACCATAGAAATTCCACAGCAAGCGTGCACGTTCTCAAATGGAACATACAAGTTTAAACAAAATTTCATAACAACGAAGCATAATTGTTTACTTTAATCCTTTTATCAGACTTACTTCCGCGATAGCCGAATTTTCATTAAGAAACGTTCAAACTTGTTTTAACACTAAAAGTGATAATAGCGTGCCTTCGTTTTCGAAACTTCACGAAGATCAACTTACTTTCCGTTGCAATACCCGGCATGTTTTATCAGCTTACGAAACCAGATGCAAGCTTTGCACCGAGAAGCTTGGAAGCTTCTCACGAATTGTTTGAAAATATTTCCTTGCCTTTTACAAGTCCAGCGTTAAACGTACCGGCGCTATTTACACCCCCGAGTCGGTTTTCGGGGATAAATGCAGAGAAGAAGAAATTCCTGGCAGCGGTTTTTTCCCCGAGTAATTCAGGAAGTTGAGGCCGCGTCAGCCGCAGCACGACAAATTAGAAGATAAAGGAATTCGTGGGCGCGGCCGTTGATCTAACAAGTGGTAGCAAAAAGCTCTACGTCGCTTGAATAATGCAAGTGATTAGTGACACTGTAAAAGAATGATTCAGAGCTGAATCTCACTTGCATACATTAAAATTAAAATATATCTTCTCCTTATATAGCGACGGATCGATGAGGATTGCATTAACGTTTCACTAGAAAGTTTCAAAGAATAATCGGCTGCGATTCCATAAATATTATAAATCCGAGATAAAACGCATGCAATTAAAGTAATCTGTTAGTAAAACACAGACATTTTTGCGTTTTTCAAGTTTTCTTTTTTATTTCAGCTTTGGCAAAATTTCAAATGAATTCGATACGACTGTATCATAGTTTATGAACGCATTCGGCGTACAAGTTTAAGCGTCGTTCCAAATTCTTGCGAACTTCTTTGAGAAACTTTTCCCTTTGGATCGCTAGTTACATCAGCGCGATGCACGCGTTTGCGTTGATTGCTAAATGCAATTTTGTCCGGGAGAGTTTTCGCATAAAAGTGTAGAGGAATTAACACGTAAAAAAGTTGACGACCACTTTCCCCTTATCGTATTAAGTCGAGGCGTAGACTGACGCCTGCGATTTTCATAAAGCACCGCGGCTTAATGGACCGAAAGACGACGGAATGGCGACACAAGTAAGACGCATCGCTTGAACCAGTGGATATCAGCGCAGCCACTTTGGAAGCTGGGCTGCATACGCGCGTGCAACGTGTTCAAAGTATGCTCTTACTAAACTATTATACAGGGTGTCCCAAAATTCGTGTGCTTCCCGGAAATGGGAGGTTCCTTGGGTCATTTGAAGCGACATTTTCCTTTACAAAAATGACGCCAGCGGCTTTGTTTAGGAGTTATTAACAAAAAACACAGACCAATCAGAGCGCGGCTAGAGCAAACGGAGTCCGACTCAGCGACAAGTCCCGCTTAG
>CM052344.1:11076771-11091089 GCA_028455595.1 Lasioglossum vierecki | reverse complement strand
CCCCCGATTAAATCCGAGGGGGGAGCCGAGTCCCACACTACCCTCCCCAACCATCACCGTAGGGGAGGGTGTGCGTAAGAGCATTCCCCCACCGCCCTTAAACAAAAAAAAAGGCTAGCCTAATGCGGACCTAATGGTCTCCAAACTGAATTTCTAGTCGGGTTGTAACGAAGTGGTTAATAACAGGTATTAAAAAAATGGCACTCACTGCGTGTCATTTTAAATGCAACAGGTACACGTGTAGCTATTTCACGTATACCATTTCACATAGAATTTGCACTGAATTTTCCAAGTTGTTGGTAAATTGGAAAGAAATATATGGTGCGCGTAGATCACGTCGCACGTCGGCATAAAGTTTGGTATACCTACAAACAAATACCGAGCAGCGATGTTTCCCTCGTTCGATCAGAACCGTTAAAGCGCGGGTAATTCGAAAGTAAATAGGAGCAACGCGCGAGATCCACCCTCTAGAAGAATTTCACAAATAAATTTCTCCTTACTCGTAAACAAGTGAGAGACATCTAATAGGGGTAGCCGGCAAAGCACCTACCAAGCACACGTCGACGGCATATGTAAATTCCCCACGTGACTGGCATTTTCAATGTATTTGCCAGTTTCCGTTGGTCTCGAGAGAAATAGCTTCCCTGCGGGGCCGCGCCGATAACGAAAGATTTTCACTGACAATCGAACGAGAACTTATCTATCTCAGGGTGGTGAACCGTGGCCTCGTGAAAAATAGCAACAGTAAAACCGTTTCGTCGACGTTGCCCAAAGTATCCTACGGAATTCTCATACAGAAATCGCAGGATTTTCCTTGAAAGTCTCGAATACAAACGATTCGCGATAGTTTAGGAAAACGTATCAGTCGATAGGATTATATTATTATACTAGTTTTTCGTATAGAAGTACACCCGGTGGCACAATGTTTCCGAACGGAGTCATTGATACCGATTTTAGAGGAAACATTCACAATTTAGGATTATAAATATTACTTTATGCAGAATAATATTAATGATTTCGGCGCAACGTTTCGATCATTTAGACTAACTAAAGCACTTTTGCAAATACTTTTAAACTTTCGACGTTTCGATCCTTATGTGGATCATTTTCAAGAAAGTATAAAAACTGCGTCTGGAATGGTGATAGAAAAACGGTTATTTTAAAGTTGAACTGAAATGTTATATCAAATTCAATTTTGTATAACTCACTTGCTTTATGGAAAAACTATTTAATCTAAGAAACTGTTGTTCCGACCCATGTCGTAGCAAGTTTACAGAGTTACTTTATGCAATTAAAACTGATGGGAAATGGAGAAGGGCTTATTGAAGAATGAAACGCAACAAAATAACATAAGCATTCATTTATTATAACAAAGAAGAGAGCAAATAAACAATACAACGAAATACGGCGCGGCACTAGTGGTCACCCATATCGGACGAAGATATTTTGCTTTCTGATTCGAAAAAACGATGACTATTTAACTGGAAAGGGTTGGTGTTGGGTTAGTCTCAAGATAAAAGTCTACTCTGTCGCGTGATATAGTTCGATTTTTCGCTGCACCCTTATTTTTTTAGATAAATTGAAAAATATACTCATAAACTGGTGTAAAAAGGTTGTCTCTCCATCTTTAACAATTGTTTAAACATATTTAAAGATTCATAATGTATTAAAGTCTACAGAATCAATTGCTACAAAGAACAATGCAATATCTTGTATAATAACATGACAATATCTGTTCAAAGTTGAAAAATATATTATCTTTTTTTAAATTTAGTTTCTTAAAAACTGTGCGTCCGGGGAAAAAATTAAGGGCAGGTCTCCATCCAGGTTTTCATCCAACTGCAATTGTTGAACAAAGGTGTTGGACAGTGTAAATCGAATCGGAAACTTTCTTCCAGCAGTTCGATTAATCGGAAACTTTTTTCCGTAAAGATTTTGTTTATTTGCTCGTTTCTTTCTTATAATAAATGAATGCTTATGCTATTTTATTGTGTTTCATTCTTCAAAAAGCCCCATTTCATTTCCCATCAGTTAATAAAGTAGTAATTTATACTTCTAAATTGTGAATATTTTCTCGAAAATCGGTATCAATCCCAAGTAGCACCGTACATCCGTCGGTTGTCCGTTTTATGCCCAGCTTATGTCCATACATCCGACGTCCGTTGCGTACGTCCCGTTCGTAATAAATTTTTGTACATGAAATTTATACAGAAAATATAATATTATTGTGGTTTATATTGAATTTTCATATAAATAATTTTTGAATATGAAATTTGTATAGTACATTTAGTATTATTGAGGTTTATATTGAACTTTTATATAAATAATTTTTGTAAATGAAATTTAAACAGAAAATTTCATATTATTGAGGTTTATATTGAACTTTTAATGAAAAAAATTTTTGTACATGAAATTTATACAGAAACTTTAATATTATTGAGGTTTATATTGAATTTTTATATAAAAGATTTTTGTACATGAAATTAATACAGAATGTCCGATGGACTTAAATTTCGGACATTTTTTTTCTGGGACGAATCTCTGGCATATTTCGGACGTATCTCGGACATACGGACATGATTCGGACATCCCTGGGACATAAGAAGGTGCGATACGGACGTACTTTGGACATCTATCGGAAATCCGAGTGCTACCTAGGATGTGTCCGATTGGAAACATTGTGCCACGGGGTTTACATTTCCTTATAGGTTGACGATGTACGTAGACGTTTCGAATAGATGAGCGAGCGCAAAGCGATGACAGTGATGAGTAAAAACGAGAAAAATATAAATAAAAAAGTGCAAGAAACGGGAACAGTTGGGAACCAGCTGTCTAAAAGTGGCGCCTGCCTGCCTGATAGGTTTCCGTAATTACCAATTAATGTGGAATTACACGGGACGGCGAGTCCTGTCAACCGGCCTGACGAAAATCTCAATAATTAGCTTCGTTGTGATTCTGACGCTCCAGATCCTCGCACGAAATTATCGGGCGTCGGCTTAATTGAGGGCCCCGTAATTACTTCCAGCCAATCTTATCGGGGTTCCGCGAGGGGGCATGCTGGATTGTACCAACGAAACTTTCGACCGGCCGCTCGTAATGAGTTTCCCTCGATTTCAAGCCGAATCACGGTAGAACGTACTCGCAAAAATCGATCCCCACGACATTCGCAATATTCGATTTCATTAACTATCCGAGGCTTCACCAACGACACCGAACAATCTCTAAAATTATACTGGCCACGTAAACAATGAAATTCTTTTTCCAGTGTCTTCCGAATCATTGATTGCTTCTTGCGATCTAACCAAGTATCCAGAGAACAACGCTCGTCGCCGTGTAACTGAGAAATCATATGTCGTCTTCCTCCGTTGAAGCGTAGAAAGTAATTGTTTAAAAATATTCAGCTGAATTAGTATATACCTACGTGTGTGTTCGAGAAACTGTGTTCGATAGAACGACTGCGCCGTCGTTGCGATAGAAGCTCGAACAGGAAGATACAGGAGTAATTCGAACGAGAAGCATTTATCAACATCGAAAATGTCCAAGATGCTGGAAGTGTCTGCGAACTTACGCGACAATAACTATCGTCCCGCTACTGCCGTCAGTTACTTTAATTAAATGTTCGTTGAATCGGTGACGAGAGAACAGACTCGAAACAGTTTTCGATTGATCCATCTAAATACTAGCCTCGCTCATGCAAAGAGATAAATCGTCGAGAACACGTCCGAGGATGTTCGAGGATTCCTGGCTACCATTCAAGCCCGGGAGTACACGGCGGCAATGATGTTTCTATCTTTTCGTGAATCTGCACCGAGATAATTGCGGATCAGACGAATGATACTAAATTGAGGAACGCGGAAGAGGAGAAAAGATGAGAGTCGAGCTGTTTTTGGTGGTTGGCACGCTCGTGGTCTCCACCAGTTGCGAGTGGAGGTCATCGGACGGTGATTCTACAGCTTCCAAGACCCCTAGAAGTCGCAACAATTCTTTGCCAATGTTGTACATCGGTCTTGTTGTGCCGCACACGAATTTCGGCGTGCGCGAGTACACGAAAGCAGCGAACCAAGCAATCGGCAACCTCAAGAAGCCCCGCAAGACGAAATTCGACTTTCTCGACAAGTATATGTTCACGAAAGACAGCGTCAGATGGACCATGATGTCGCTCACGCCCAGTCCAACAGGTACTTAGAATTAGGATTTTGAATGCCAAGAACCGGAGTGGATGTGAGTCTTGAAACTTCCCTTAGTATGCGGATAGCGGGTCGGGGGATTGTTTCAAGACTTTTGAGTGGTGTCAGAGAAGGAGCCGATGAATTTCGGTCCCCTTAGGTGTGGAGGTTTACGGACCTGTTCCGGTTTACTCCACATCTTAAAAAAAAAAAAAAAAAAAAAGGTACTTAGAATTAGGAAACGTGTACGATAGGGATGTGCGGGACGCACAGTGGCTTAAAACAAGAAAAACGTGAACAAAAATCATTTTTCAAGTTATTTCTATGTTTAAATTAATAAAAATGCTACCGTTTTATAGATTTTGAGATGCTGAATTCAAACTAATAATCAGATTTTACTTAATCCCAAACCCATAAAAGTTATATCAGGTTTTTTAGAAACGATTTTCTCGAATTTGGACATACATATTATTAATTGTTATTATATAATAAGTTCTGTATAATTTACTTGATGTTAATCGCTGGATCATATTTCGTAGTCATCCTCTTCATTGTCGTACAAAAAAAAACATCGATATATCCTCTTCAATTGTAAAATTCGTACAAAATTGGACAAACTTGGTACATGTGGTTTGGAATTATGCAGCTTTCACTTTTTGCTTTCACACAGCTCCTCACAAAACGATTACAACTAATGAACGAGAACTTCGAGCTCTAACCAGTTCCCTGGTATATAACATATACAATATTAGATGATTGCATTAGTTCATGGCCGATTTGAAAATAAAATTCAATGGTTAAATTTTAAATGCATTTAATAATATAATTTTACATTTTTCGTTTGATTTTTGTCTGCGTCTTTCTTGTTTAAACCCACTGTGCAACGCTGCGCTTACATCACGCTCGCCCGAGCCATCTCGATTTTTCTTGACCTCTACCCGAAATAGTCGAGCTCGTGATTTCGGCTACCCGCATATCCCTAATGTGCAGTATTGTTCGGTTAAATTTCACTGAAACACTTATACTCCCACGACCAACTAGAGGAAACGCGACAGCACGATCTTGCGACCACTACCAACGGAGTTACATTTTCCCTTTTCCCCGGAACTAAAGTCGTCAAATTAAGACCTGGCGCCCACGCTGCCGTTCCCTGTCTACGGTGTTATTCCCCCATGGTTCCATTATGGCCAGGTCACGTGACGCGTTTCGTCTCTGTCGCGGGCGTATCGCAATGTCATCGTGACTAAGCCGGCAGCGGCACACAGTGGTCCGGATCGAAAAATTTACGGACATTCTACCAAACAGCCGACTTTTCGAAATTGAAAACTAATAAATTTGTATTGCTTCGTAAGCGTCTATGGACCACGAAAAATGAAGAAATTAATGAAATTGAATAAATATTTTAGTTACTATGATCATTTAAAGTTGAACGTTTTGAAAGTAGCATATTACCAAGTTTTTATTAGCTCGCTTTCTTGTTTGTCTGTTTGTTCGGTGGCAAATTTTGCAATTGATTTTAAACTAACTTCCTGATGAGCTAGAGACTTGAAATTGCACACATGGCTCAGAACTGGATGACAATGCATTATTCAAAAAAAAATTTTTTAAAAAGTCTTACCGTTTCGGAGAAAATAACAATTAAATATTTACCTTTTCATCCCCCCGCGAACTACGTCATCGCGTTCAGCGATCCCCACTTCGTTCGACAACCCCCTCTACTTTACTATGCGTGCACACTCTGACTCGTCCCCACTTCACGGACCCATTTCGACCCGACGTGCGAACCATCAGTAGTGTAGTACATCATCGCGCGACCATCGTGACCGGTAGTGCATCATCGCTTTGTTTACCAAGTGAAATTTACAGTAAGCTTAGTGAGTATACAAAGTATTAATAAAGAGTGAAAGAAGTATTAACACAAGACTAAAAAGCAGGAAATAATTATTTAAATAAAAATAAATTTTAAAAAATACCACGTTTTTAAAAACGGACTGAAAAGTATAAAATAATTTTTCCTAGTGCCATACAGATTCCTAACCTCGTACAGATAGTCCTGAAAATTTGTGATTGTGAATTTTGAATAGCTGCTAAAATACTTGTGAGATTTAAAACGAAAAACGTGGGGCGCATGCGATAGATAGATGTTGCATTTTGCGCCCCACGTTTTTCGGTTGAAATCCCACAAGTATTTTCACAGCTATTCAAAATTCACAATCACAAATTTTCAGGACTATCTGTACGAGGTTAGGAATCTGTATGGCATTAGGAAAAATTATTTTATACTATTTAGTCCGTTTTTAAAATTTTACCAGGCAAAATTGCTTAAGTTCTTTACGATCTTTCTTAATTTTTTCTATAATGTAGATCCCTTTCCAATAAGAAATCATATATTTTTTTAGTAATAACTAATAATAATATATTTTTTAAATAATGCTGAATGATACATGAAAGATTAAAAAAAAGTTCCATATTTCTCAAAGGATATCTTTTTTGTCTTAAGACATCCCAGGCTCTAACAAAAAGGAATATTTTCGGTACAACTTCCTTTAAATAACCGTACAAGAATCATTTTCTACTTCAAGTCACTTTACATTTTATAGTTGTTTAAAGCTGAGAATATTGTGGCGAGTATGAACGCCGCGCATTGGTCGTTGCTGAGCACGAGGCAACCCGAGAACTCTTAAAGATTCTAAACATCTGAAATACGTATGTTTATACATATTATACCTTTTCCCAATGTCTAACTGCATCAGTCGGTGCAGTGAGAGATTCGAAGCATTTCTTGAAAACTGTAAGCTGCTACAGTATTTTATGCGTAAATGTCCCAAAAGTCTGAGCCATAAAAGTCCCTGATCTATCCCCACTACTGCGGGGTATACCCCTTGAGGGGCCAAGAAGCTCGAGAGGCTTCGGTCACCGAGAAGTATGATATCATGCGGCTCGGGTGTCTCGGTGAGACCGCCTAATTAGAATTTCCAACTTCCTTATTTTTCATTATTTTTTTATGGAACTTCAAGTTCCATATTTGTGGCATTTTTCTGATTAAAATCATACCAAACATGATATAATTCCGATGATATTTACTTGTGTAATTTACTTGTGTAGTTGTCTATTACACAAGTAAATATCATCGGAATTATATCATATTTGGTATGATTTTAATCAGAAAAATGCCACAAATATGAAACTGAAGTTCCATAAAAAAATAATGAAAAATAAGGAAGTTAGAAATTCTGATCACATTGTGTTTACACTTGGGTGTTTATCTCGGCGACCAAGTCTTCTCGAGTTCGGCTGTCCTTCTCTACGTTCGGCAACAGTCAAAGAATAGTGTCCCTGATGTATATATGTCCCTCGGCAGACCCGTGCTAGGGACTTATATACATAAAATACTGTATATAGTTTTGTACTTTGTTTATAATTTACGTTTTTATTTGTATAGTTTATGTGTGCTTAGTTATAGTGTATTTGTTATATGTATATTCGCGTTTAATTGTGTTTATTAGTGAAGTTTCCGTTTAACTTTCTGTTTCATATTTACATTTACAATGGAGGCTTTCCGAACAAATCAAGATTTGTTCTACATTTTAAGGAATTCGGATAAAAACTTACGTGATTACCTAATTTGATGTAAAAAGACATGTGAGGTACTGGGTATTTATTGATATAATGACAAAGAAAAGAATTTAATACTTCGTCACAATGGTCCTGTTGTTCATAAATGTAGATACCGAAGGTCAGATGTTTATTTCCTAAGCTAGGTCCCTTAGACCCAAAAGATATCGGTAATACAACACCCAAAGGCCATGTGGTAAAACTCAGACCTGGATTTTTCTTCTACCCGTGGCAGTGAAATAGTCAGTCGATCTCGAAGAGGCTAAGAGGACACTTGCAAAGAGTAAATCTCAATAAATGCGTTTTATTTAAGTTCCTAGATCCTGCTTCCCAGAAAACCAATAATATTTCACCAGAATATTTGAACAAACTGTATTCTAAATTAAAAACGAAATAGGCCCATTCACGTTACATTGAATGAAAATTTCTTCATCGTAATAAAGAGTGGTTAGAAAGAGATTTCTTATACCCTCCTGGAATATTATCATACAATATTGTTATACAATGGTTTTAATAAGGAAAGCAACTGATTCAACAACTGCATAAAAATTTACAAAAATTAATAACTAACAAATTAAACAAAAAATATATTCCAACATGTATTATTCGAAAGAGATTATTTTATAATATATTTGCGTTCAAACCACATGTCAATATCTGAAACGGTACAAACGTTATACACAAATGTCCGTAAATTTTTCGATCCAGACCACTGTGCGACTGTGAGAGAAAGATACAGCAGAGGGTAACCGTGTTTTCCTCGATTCGTGCGAACACTGCTCGGAACGTTGAAAATAACGTCCTGGGCCGTGTTCCGCCAAAAGTCTCTCACCGCTGCTGGTCAATACGTGCGGCTTAACGTTTAGCAACGGGAGACGAGACGATCACCCCAGTCTGATATCTCTGTGTATGTGCCGGCTTAGCCAGGGTAAACGTGACTTGGAAACTGGAGCCGTGGCGGGTGACGAATATTCGTCTTTCATTCTGTTTACTCGCCGAGTTCACTTTATTTTCGTTCTGGAGCGTCGCGCCAGAAATGATCACCGAACGGTTATCTCGAACGGAAACGACGTGTTTGCAATGTCGGCGTGCACTCCACGCCGGAATGAATATTTTGCACTCGATTCCTCCGGTTGGTTGAATTTCGTCGGTAGCTCGTTGCAAAGAGTTTTACCAACTGCAATTAATCGATGAATTTCAGAGAAAGATTTTTAATTGATCGTAACGTGCTCATTAGCAACTAGGGGATAACGCGAGACGCGGCGCAACGCGCAACAGATCAGCTTCGGATGGCTAGAACAAAGAGAACTCGTTTAAGCTAATGCTACAGGTGGAAAAATGGTTTTCAAACGACACCGGATTTCCGCGAAGATTACATTCAACTATTTTGAATGTACTTCTCTCGTTTCTGGAATGCTTAACGTTCGCGGCGATCGCTTTATACTTTATACGTATTTTCAACGGCCTTCGTTCCAACTATACCAAAGCCGATTTTCCATTTTCCTAAACGGTTGCCACAAACATGAAACAGCAGCGAATATGCTTGGAAAACTGAAAAAATCTATTTCTATATTTGAATGGTTCCTCGTATTCCTCGGTTTTGTATCTCGGTCAAACATTTTCGTATCGGAACGTTAAATAACTATTTCAAACAGCAGTTCGAATCATCCTGTACGAGTAATATACATATACGGATCACCTGCTGTCCATTCGTTGTAAATATAACTTCCGACTAAAGTGGCTAGAGGTTTGGCAATACACAAGTAAACATGGAATTTATGCTCGAATCACCTTGAACTGACAACTAATTCGCCATCCTAATCAATTACGTACGCTATAATCCAGATTACGTATAGGTCACGAGAGATCTAATGCCGATGATTGTCTCTGCGCCAATTGCGACAACCGATTATTATAATCGGCTACCACTAGGTCAAACAGCCGAGGAAATGATTCAGCATATTGAATCACATCGAGAATAGTAAACGAGTTTCGTTAAAAATATAAATTATTTCTGATTCGGCAATCGGAGAGTTTCAGCGGCGAGGCGGACCGATCAGGAGACCATTCTTCTCTCAACCTCGGAAACGTCCATTACGTTTTCAAGTTATAATCGACTACCTGCCAGTTAGTCGTGCCAACTTCGCGCGTGTTAATTGCTCGAGAGTTTAATATCCGCTGCAGTTACGTTCTGCGACCAAGCCTCTCTGATATTTACTCGAAGCTCGTATATATTCTCCAAGCGGACAGTTCTCGCGATGGTCAGCCGGCGCGACGCGACGCGATGCTCTGTGGATCAAATGAACTCCGGCGTCCGCTTACCTAAAACGATAGCACCGATCCCTCTCTCTTCGGGGTTTTCTTTAACGTTTATTAAACCTCACATCTCCTTCCAGTTTAAAAATATTATTTCGGTTGTTCCAAAATATCGAATTATAGGGGTGTACGTGTACCCGAAATTTCGGGTTCGGGTCGGGATCCCGAAAGTTTACAAACTTCGAGTATCCGCGGTTTCGGGTACCCGAAATGGCAGTCGGGTCCGGTCGAGTCGGGGTCCCGAAAGTTTGCAATATTCGGGTACCCGAAGTTAAAGTTGGGGCAAGCCTGCGGTCAAATCAGCGATAAATAACTCTATGCATATTATAATGTCCAATCATCGGTTAGAATAAGTGCTCTTATAGTGCTCTTATACAAACAGTGTGCGGACGAAGAGTCCTCGTCTTGTAAAAACAGAGTTTACGAGAAACAGAAATGTCCCGATCAGGCTTGTGCGAGAATCCGAAATCTCGGGAAACCCGACGCTCAGGACGGGTCGGGAAATCTCGGCCGAGACGGGTCGGGTTCCCGAAATTCTTCGGGACCCCGAAACTCTTTCGGGGCCTCGAAACCTCGAAAGAGTGCTCTCTCCCTCTTGGGATCACGTTTCGAAGAGCCATAGGCGAGTAAGACCCGTAAACGCTTCGGAATCCCGAAGAGTTTCGGGATCCCGAACGGTTTCGAGGCCCCGTAAAGAGTTTTGGGAACCCGAAACGTATCGCACTTTCGGGAACCCGACCCGTCCCGAACCCGAGAAATCCGGGTTCTCGCACAAGCCTGGTCCCGATACATTCTGTATTCTTAAAGACTTTTATACTTCCTACACACGAATTTAAAATAAAATACTGTTATTTCACATAATGCATTCGAAATTATTTCTTTTCCTCGCGAAGTTCGAGAGCCGATTACACGGGAAATACAAAACTCATTCTGAACCTGCTAGTGAAAATACAGATTGAACTGAAAAATCATAAAACAGCATTATACTTACATATATAAATACAACTTTAACTTCGGGTACCCGAATATTGTAAACTTTCGGGCCCCGACTCGACCCGACCCGACTGCCATTTCGGGTACCCGAAGTTTATCAGCTTTCGGGATCCCGACCCGACCCAACCCGAGGCTCGGGTACCCGCACACCCCTATCGAATTCGCTTTCGAGTTCGCTTTCCCTCGTTACGGGGTCACGGTTTTCGTGTCTCGTTCTAATTATTGGCAAGCGGACCGGCTGCTTAGTAGTTCGCAAGGAACGGCTCGTCACCGCGCCGCGCGACGAAGGTGAACGCCGTTGATCAAAGACTGCGTTATCCCTTGAGCACGGTCGACTACCTCTCCGATCATGTGTTCTTAATTCAAAGACGGAACGCGAATTGCTTACGATACTGTATCGGAACCGTGGACCTTAGCAGAATTCGTGAGCAGCAATCTACAGTGATGAACAATATTGTTGGCACAGTACGAAATTACATTACGAGATTGATTTACGGTTCAAATTCGTACGCAGTCGATTACGCGAGATGAAACAGAATTTTTCAGACTCTCATTCGCGATCGAGTGTGACGCACGGCACGAGTCCGACACAGCTAAGGGAATTTCTTCACCATAAATGCACCGTAGGAATGCAGCACGCGGATGGTCAGGAATACCAGCGTGTAACCGGTTTCTGTCACAAAGTAACAACTACGCAAACAAATTACATCCTATCGGATTATCAAACTCAAATACACGCGGTGGTGAGGTCAATAGAATCTGTTGGCAGAAATTAGTGACTAGAATTAGTTTCCAAATGATTGGTTGTCAGGTATGGTATACGGTTGGCTGGTAACCATATTTCTACGTCATTTCTATTTCCGTTATTTTATCGAATTCATTTTGCCTCATAGAATGTTCAATGATTACGTGTAATTATCTACCTGTACGCTTTTAGCTACAGTACTTGCAATGAAGATACTGACTGTTTCGAGAGATTACTGCAAAACGTTCGAGGAGAACAGGAACTGGCAGTTTCTATTATTTGCGAATTAGAGTATTCCTGGAATCAGGAAGAATTTCCCAGCGCAGCGTCTCGGTCGCGGAAATTGCAGCTTCGACGCGTAACGAATAAGCCGGCTTCCACTCGTTCCCCTTCCATCTTCATTTTTCTTGGTTGATTGCTTTGCGTCGGGAGGGTGTCAAATCCGTCGAGTCACGGTTTCATTTTGCTGTAAAATTGATCGCCGCTGATCAACCGAGACAGCGTGGCGTGCCAGACTCTCGCACACGCTCGCTCGCTCTTTCTCTCTACGAACGCGTGCTTCGTTTTATTCCTTTTCCAACCGTAATGTTTATTGTAGCTGCCGGTAAAAGCCGGCCAGCCGTTAAACACCGATAGAAACCATTTAGTTCTGCTATCGGCCAAGAACCGCAATATATTGCGCTAATAGATAACACCGAGCATACGCGACGGTACCGATAACAATTAACGCGAATTCGTTTACCAGAATTGCTCGTTCCTACATACTCAATTCCTTCCCATTGTTACGATGCGACGTGCGAGAAACGGTGCGGCTGCCATTTCGTTCGACCGAGAAGGTTTTTTCCACACCGTTCGTTACGATATCATCGTGTCGATTTTGCAACTATGCATTTCGTTTATGCAAATAGATACGGTACGGTAGGCCCTCGACTTACAAGGATTCGATTATACATATTACGGAAAAATTATACATATTACACGTTAATAGACTGCGGGTGTTCGTGGGAAAGAAAAATTGTCGGTAATTTTATAGACAAGGTCTGCGTACTCCGATTTTGATGAAATTTTAATATGTTATGCAACAACACATTCTGAACAACTTTTTCCTTTTCCAATATAGGGGAGTCGCTTTTACTTTTTGAGATATTTGCAAAAAACTATCGCGAATACTATATTGAATTTTTCGTATTCCTGCACGCTCCGCGGCAACGCAAGTCTGTCCCGGTGCGGCGCACAGTGGGGTATTTGGCTGAAATCTGTGACAAAATCAAAGAACTTTCGATAGAAATACCAAATTCCCCAAAAGCCAAATACCCCACTGTGCGGCGTTTGTTTACATTTTAACGCTGTAGAGATGAGAGAGAAAACGGGAGGGACAGAAAAGGCCGACCTGACACCATGCACACCCACCCAGTGTTTCTAAATTATACTCTAGATTCTTACGTATTTTGACGTGCTGCCTACGAATATGATACTGAAAATTGGCGCAAGTGGGTGCAAACTGGATGCGTGTGAAACATTGCGTGGGTGTGTGTGGTATCGTGTGTTGGATGATACATGTATGCTGTATTGCTCTCAGTTGATTTTATATTGTATAATGTGAGAACCTTCTCTTTTTAGAAACACTATCTGTGTGTGGTATTGTCGCTTCTTATCTCCACAACGTGTTTACAAACAACAAATAAACACATGCGGTCCTGGAACAGGTTTACGTTACGCGGAGCATGCAGTAATACGAAAAATTCAATACAGTATTATCGATAGTCTTTTGCAAATATCTCAAAAAGTAAAAGCGACCCCCTATATTGGAATAGAAAAAAGTTATTCAAAACGTAGAAATCTATAACATATTAAAATTTCATCAAAATCGGAATACGCAAACCTTTTCTACATAATTACTAAATTCTCGAAAATGTTGAACAGCGCGAATCCAATAAATCGTGATACAGTATTTTATCCATATAAGTCTCCAGCACGGGTCTGTGGAGGGACATTTATGCGCTAGAGACAGTATTCGTAGAGAAGGACAGCCGAGCTCGAGAGACCTCGATCACCGAGAAATGTAAACATAACTAATCCAAATTTCCAACTTCTTTATTTTTTTATGGGACTTCGCTGACTATATTTTTGACATTTTCCTAATTAAAATCATTCCAAATATGATATAATTCCGAAGATATTTACTTGTGTAATAGACAATTAATGTTTCGGCCGCGAAGAAGGATAGCGTATGGGAAAGAAAGAGACGTACAGAGAGTCGCAGTCGTCAGCACATTCCAAAGGCTCGACGACGACTGTCCTTCCTTGCGCCCGAAACTTTAATTGTCTATTACACAAGTAAATATCATCGGACTTATATCTGGTACGATTTTTATTAGAAAAATGCCATAAATATGGTCATCGAAGCCCCATAAAAAAATTATGAAAGAAAATAATTATTTAAATAAAAATAAATTTTTAAAAATACCACGTTTTTAAAAACG
>CM052344.1:11041643-11067399 GCA_028455595.1 Lasioglossum vierecki | reverse complement strand
AAAAAACCTTCTTTATAGAAATACTGGGTGTGTGTTAAGCCCTAGGTGGGTAGGTGTGGTATTGTCGCTTCTCATCTCCACAACTTGGTTACAACAAAAAATAAACCGATGCGACCCTGGAACAGGAATACGAAAAATTCAATACAGTATTAGCGATAGTCTTTTGCAAATATCTCGAAAACTAAAAGCGACCCCTCTATATTGGAACAGAAAAAAGTTGTTTAAAATGTCGAAATCTATAACATATTAAAATTTCATAAAAATCGGAGAACACAGACCTTTTCTATATAATTAGCAGAACTTCTTTCGGTGAAATTATCACGAGGAACGTATGAGCGTTAATGAACTATTGTAGATGAACGATACGAGAATCCGAAAGATAAGGGGGATTTACGTATAGCTTTGTCCGGCTTTTCGGTGCTAATAGTTCGGTGTGTGATGTAATTGCAATTTAGCAAATTCGGCGATCCGTGCCGCGTCGAGCGCGCTGGGCGCGCTGGGTGCGCCGGTAGCAATGACTTATACTTGAGCGATTATCGTGTAAATCAAGTGGCCCCCGGCACGGCTCACCCAGATTAGCACGTCAACTCTCGGCATGAGAAGCGACCGCCGGCAAAATAGTAATCCGCAGCGGTGTAGCAGACAATTAATCAATCATCGAAAGCAGATCGTGCTAGACCACGCGGAATCGGTATTAACCGTTCGACCTGGCATTCTCGTGGGCACGTAAAGGGCCTCCCATGCCATACGCGTTATGTGCCCCTATTAGAGATAGGTACGCGAACACACGTACGCCGAAATCCAGCACGGTCGGAACCTAGTCGCATAATTCGAAATGCGTGACCGACCCGCGCACGGATCGTCCGCTAATTAAGGAAATTGTTGGCATTACGTTGTTGGCGCGAACGGATGGTGCCATGCCGCCCGCTGCGTTGCCCAGACTTCGATGTATCTGGAATGGACATCTGCTGGATCAAATATTTGTTAGCTTATCGCATATGCAAATGTCTGATTTGTGCCTGCACCATTAAAAGCAAACATAATCCTCTTTGAGCTAAACTTATGGATCAAACGTAATTCGAATCGAGTCAAGATTTCTTAGACTTTAGACTAGAATAAGGAATATTTTCAGATACAACGAAGATATAGGTGAATATCCAAACGTGTCGATATTTGTTCTTCCAATTGCAATGTATCGGTCGGTATACATAAACCACACGGAATATATCATAATAACGGATATTTGGATTTCATCCGAGGTTTCCTTTCCGTAGCCTAAAGCGGTTCAAATGTCAATAGCTTAGATCGTGCTTCTGTTTACGTTCTCGGTAATAGAGGCTGCTCGAGTAATATTCTCAAGAGATCGTGGATTTACAGGCCTCCAGGGATGTGACTTATTCTGCTGCGTATATCTGTTCGCGTTATCTGTTATAATCTAATAGCAACGTGGAAATTCAATTGCAGGCCGATTCTTCGTATTTTTTTTATAAAAATTCGCAGTCTATCATAGGTTGGAGCAACGAGGTTAATCAACTGGAAGAAGGTGCAGTAGTCGAACAGCGTAGCAATTGAATTAAACGATTTCGAATCGAAACAGGTCGGACTCGGACGTAATTGACAATGGAAGTGCGAGGCACTCGGTTTAATCGTAGTTATCGTTGTTTCAGCGATAATCGAATAGTCTAACAAGCCTATATGCAAAGTCATCGTAAGCCCTGTCCTCTGTGTCGTTAAGTATTTAGAGGAGTGCTTCCGGTAGCCGCCGCGCTGCGCCGATGCAACTTGGGACACTTGGCAGCGTTCCAATCAGGGGAATGTCTCTCATAATCGTTCCGGGAACGCTCTAGAGAGTACATTGTCTCTAATCTGCAAAACTTCCGGAGTAACTTCCCAGAGGAGGACTGACTCGGCTAGATGGATTTGGTTCCCGAGCGGCGTTTTATGACGCCGAGTTCGTCAGACAACTGTAGTTACAAAGGAAGAAGGCGAAACGACGAATAAACAGGCCGAAACTAAACTCCCGAGTTGAGGATTTCTCGGATAGTTTAGCCAAGTACATCGCCTTTGACTCTGTGACCGGAATCAGAGGGCAATCGCGGCTCCGACGCGTTTTCTGCATAGTCTACCTCGTTTCCTAAAAGGGTCCAGCTGGATGAAAAAGGAGCCATTTCTACCAAGTATCATCCCTGTAGTGAAAGCGCAGCATTAGAAATACTGGCTGGTTCTAGCAGCAAAGATATATAGCCAAGGAGATTTGCTTGTTGTACAAGTCGGAACATCGTTTCCGTATCGACCCCCATTCAGCATGTCCCGCATATAATTCAACCGGACCGCGGAGGAACAACTCGAACTGTCGACACAGCTCGGAGAAGAAGTTCCTCGCTCGTGTCCGTGTAAACCAGAATACACCGTGCTATCTAGTCAAGTAATAAACTATCTAACAAGCTGTAACGCCGCCACCTAATGTATGACTGCTAATGGATCATGATTAACGGCGGTTTCCTAACGAGATCGCGCGATACGCGAGAGTTTCCAAGTTTCATGCAGTAAATGAACACGCCATTGCTGTCGGATCATGCCACGATCACGTTGAAACGATAAAAACATGCACGCTCAAGCTAACAGCCTGTCACGGCTATTTAACAGGTTATCGCTGCGAAAATGAATCAAAATTTATTTTCCAACTTCATGAAGAATGAAGTTATTGTGCCGTGGCACGAAGGTCTTGCTGCGAGGAATGTAATTTCAACTCTGTCGCAGCCAAGAGAGTACTGAATTTACGAACATGCCAGATAGCAATAAATTTCCTTAATGCAGTCACGAATGGTATCGTTTACAGTGTAGTTCATACAACGTGAAAGCGATATCAGCGAGATTTAGGCAGCGAGCGGCGCTCAAGTTTTTAATGGCAGAAAACATTACTACTCGTCGCGCCGCGTAGCCGAGATACAGGGTGAGGCGCCACATTTTGCCATCTAGATTTACGTCATTATTATTACACATAGCAAACAATGTTTCGGATGAAGTTGAATGGTTTTGAGAAGGGCACATTCTGATGGTGCATTTTTTGTAGGTGGATGTGTAAAGAACATATGATGGTCATTAATGTTTTTTTAAATGGAATCATATATTGTTTATTGCATCAGCTGATGCTCCTTCATATTCTTTACAAAAATGTATTAATCTATTTGTGCAAAAAACTCATTAGTTTAGGAGATATTGTAATTATAATTTGTTGGGAAATCTCGACTCTCTGGTCAATAATATAAATTCAACCTAAGAAAAATATCCTGTAATCAGAAGCCAAGTTCTCTATGACCGTAAAAAGTTGTGAGATCTAAGAAAACACGGCCAAGTTCCGTAGCTTAGAAATACCGGTTGAAATAATGAAAAAAGCGTTTGTAAAAATTAGTTTAAAAGAACGCAATTTAATTTTTAAAGAGTTACATGGAGGGCCAAATTATTCATACTTGGCCGCTAACACAAACACCTTTTATGGCCATTGGTATAAAAAGTAACGGCCAAGTTTGAATAATTTGGCCTTCCATGTCACTCTTTAAAAATTAAATAGCGTTCTTTTAAACTAATTTTTACAAACGTTTTTTTCAGTATTGTAAGAGGTATTTGTGAGCTAACGAACTTGGCCGTATTTTGTTTGATCTCACAACTTTTTACGACCATAGAGAACTTGGCTCCTGTTTACAGGATGTTTTTGTTGGGATTTCATCTATTTTTGTTTAAATATTCAAAAGACTACATACGTCATGTGGTTCGGCATACACTATGTGCTTCGGATACGGTCTTCTGAAAATTTCGTTATTTTCGCGGTAGGAAGCACCGTTCCCGAGATACAGCCATTTTTTAAGACTAGCTTGGCTGACCATCCCCACCACTTAGGTTACGCTTTTTTTAAGGTGTAAAATTTCAAAGTTCATTATTTTAAATTTTGGTTTTACAAGTTCTAATTTGTACAAGAAGTCCATGGTTAAATTTAATTTAAAAAGAAAAAATTTTTTTAAAAATAAAAAAAAAGTAAAATTTCAAACTTTGATAATTATTCCTTTGGTTGTGTGTTATGGTGGACTTATGTTCCAAATTTCAAGCTTCTAGGTCAATGGGAAGTACCCAAAAGGTTTTGATGATCTGTCAGTCAGTCAGTCAGTCAGTCAGTGACAAATTTAGCGATTTTCGTGGTCCTACATCTCGGAACCTACTAATGTTGGAAGATTAATGTTTTGCCAATATTGAGACATGATAGCACTTAACATACGAAATTACATCTCTCCATCTGCCTCCAGTTCCGAGTTACAAGCCTCTAAAAAACGGCCAAGTTGTTTCGTGTAAAAGGAGGTAGTGCGAGAACTTGGCTGGTGCACGGTAGTGCACCTAGATGAAAGAGCATCAGCTGATGCAATAAAAAATATGTGATTCCATTTTTAAAACATTAATGATCTACATATGTCCTTTACACGTCCAAAAAAATGTACCATCAGAATGTGTCCCTTTCAAAACCATTCAACTTCATCCAAAACATTGTTTGCTATGCGTAATAATAATGACGTAAATCTAGATGGCAAAATGTGGCGCCCCACCCTGTATATCTGGCTTTTTCGGATTTCCATTTTTTTTTCACGGAATTCAAGAGGAGTTCAAAGGGTACTCGTTTCGAGTCCGACGACGAAGTTAAGGCGGAAGCGAAGTCGTTCGTCAGAAATAGGCCAGCCGAATTCGTTGGGCGAAGTGAATTTTTCGGCGAGTCACGGTACGAACATAATCAACTTCCACACGAACGAAGTGGGCCCTGTTCCCGGTCTCGCTCATTGTTTCCGACACGTCGGAGGGCGAATGAAAAATTGCGAGCCGCCTTCGAACGACGCGCGACATTGACGACGACTACACGAACGAGCAGGAGCCCGGACGGGAGCGCGAATGAATTTACATCGTCCCATCTGTATCGAATTCCAATACTCGAATGTCGGCCGATCGCGCGCAAGAGACGCTCCTCCGCGCCCCTTCTCTCCGCGTATTACATATTCGAAATGCCAACGAAGTTTTGCCGGACTGCGATTTTCACTCGTGCGCGGCCGCAATCTCCTCTATCTACTGTGTCCACGAGCCATGCTTTATCCGGCATTGCTCGGCCGCAATACATATACTGCGAGGATTCTTCAAGAGGGATTTCGGAAGGGAACGCGATTTATCAGACCCTCCTGTCAAATAAATTCTCGAGAAGTTTCGCTCGGTCGAGTGGATTAAAAAAAAATGAACAGACAGAGATCAATTCTCCGAGCTTAATCCGGTTCTCGAGTCGGTGGTTAACGGTCGTTACGAGCATGGCTGCGCGGCTAATGCAGAAGCGGGGAGAAATTAAGTTGATACAGTATTTTATCCATAAATGTCCCAATAGTCTGACCTGTAAATGTCCCAGATTTATCCTCACTACTGCGGGTGTACCCCTTGAGGTGCCATGAAGCTCGAGAGTCCGCCTACTCAGAATTTCCAACTTCTCTATTTACCATTATTCTTTGATGGGACTTCCATGACCAATTTGTGGCATTTTTTTAATACAAAACATACCAAATATGATTTAGGTGATCGGGTAAATAAAATGTCTTAGCGTCCAACACGTAATTTGGCAGACAACGAAAATATATATTTATTTAAAACAATAACAAATTCAAACAACAAAACAAAAATAACCAAAACAATAACAATAACTAAAACGAGAAAGTTAAACGCTTTTAAAATCTTAATCTAGCAAGATTGTGAAATACAAGTCGGACTCCGTTTGCTCTAGCCGCGCTCTGATTGGTCCGTGTTTTTTGTTAATAACTCCTAAACAAAGCCACTGGCGTCATTTTTGTAAATGAAAATCGCTTCAAATGACCCAAGGAACCTCCCATTTCCGGGAAGTACACGAATTTTGGGACACCCTGTATAACGACGTTGTGTTGTGTTCAAGAGTTGCAAGCTTTCTGACGACAATTCGAAATCATTTTCCGTGGGAGGATGGTCGACATTAAAAAAAAACGTTAAAAAATGGGGAGAAAGTCTAGCTTCTGGCTATCGTCACTTTAACAACCGTAACATCGACCCAACCATCCAAAGTGTGTATTTGAGAAGGATGCAAATCTTTATCCCAAAAAGGCATCCTGTTTCAACGCAGTATGTCCGCTACAATGATATAATTCCGTTGATATTTATTCGTGTAATATACAATTAAAGTTTCGGGCGCAAGGAAAGACAGTTGCCGCACAGTGGTCCGGATGGAGAAATTAAGTGACATTTCGTCGAGAAATGAACTTTCTCATATTGACATGTACAAAGTTTGTATTGCTTCCTAAATATCCATCTATCTCGAAAATAAAGAAATTAATAAAATATAATAAAACTTGTAATCGTAACGTACACTTAAAGTTGGGCATTATGAAAATAGTTTGTTTCGCAAAAGAAAAATGCTTAGCTTAATCTGGATGCTCTGACTCACCTGTTCAATATTTTTTTCTGTGTTCTTCTTTTAAAATGAGGAGAATTTCTTTAAGATAAGAATTTACGCTGACAATTAAACATTAATTTAAATCATCTTTTATATCATCTTTTATAAGGAATATCTTTTGAGTTCCATAGTTCATCGCATGAATACAAATTGTACTATATTCTATACACTTTTCCCTATATAGTTATGCATGATTTACTACCGACATCGTCCATCCACGCAAGTTATTAATGTTTAAAGTGATTGTGCGAGACGCGAAGAACCTCTTCGATAGTGACATAGGTTTAAGTAAATCAGTCAATAACGTAAGTAAAATGTTAATAAAAATAATTAAACAAACACTGAACATATTAAATTATTTATCATTAACAAGTGATTATTTTTCATATTTTTCAGTAAACATTTCATCCCCACAACTTTTATGTTTCAAGAGTTATGACCAAAACAATTTTAATTGTTATAAATTATTACAAAAAAATAGTTTGTAAACTTATAATTAAACAATCTTATTTTTACTAAAAAAGTATCAATGAAAACTAATTAAAAAATGTTTTTTAACAAATGCAAAAAATAATTAATTACATATAGTTAAAAATTACTATTTTTTAGATATTTTTAGTGAAAATTTCATTGCTATATCTCTAATGGTTCAAAAGTTATAACGAACTGTCACTGAATTTCTCCATCCGGACCACTGTGTGCTGGCGAGCCTTTGAAATGTGCCGGCGACTGTGACTCTCTGCGTCTCTTTCTTTCCCATACGCTATCTTTCTTCGCGCCGGAAACATTAATTGTCTATTACACAAGTAAATATCATCGGAATTGCAACTATATATGGGGTGGGAACTGGGGAACAAGATCGAGTAATTGAATTGAAGGAAGGAAGGGATTGAAAGCAAGAAAGAAGGGATTGGCCCGAACATCCGGCCAGGCGTTGCTGATATGGAGAAATCCGAGGTACAGCACTACCCCCAAGAGGGGGGATCGCCAATATTAAATTAAATCATCGGAATTGTATCATATTTGGTATGATTTTAATTAGGGAATGTCAGAAATATTGTCATTGAAGTCCCAACAAAAAATAATGAAAAATAAACAAGTTGGAAATTTGGATTAGCTATGTTTACATTTCTCGGCGACACCGAGGCTGTCCTCTACGTTCGGTAAAAGTCAAAGAACACTATCCCTGGCGCATAAATGTCCCTCGGCAGACCCGTGTTAGAGACTTACATGGATAAAATACTGTATTAAGAAAAAAGCTTTTTTTCTCCTTGATGGAAACGATCGCACGTTTCATCGGACACCATTTCTATCATTTCCGTCGTTTCTGTTAACAGATCGGCGTTTGGAACTCTTGGGACAAGGAGGGTCTCGACATCAAGGACATCGTGTGGCCCGGAAATACTCATACGCCTCCTCAAGGCGTTCCGGAAAAGTTCAATTTAAAAATAACCTTCCTGGAAGAGTCGCCGTACATCAATCTCGCGCCGCCGGACCCTGTCACTGGAAAATGTTTGGTAGACCGTGGTGTTCACTGCCAGATAGCCAAGGCGTCCGACATTGCCGAGTAAGTAGAGAAACTTTCAAAATTTTAATCGTTCGGCTGACGGTTCAATTTTACAGGAGCCGTATTCTTTTAAACAGTGTTTTAATATTCACGAATGTCGCGGTTACTGTACATACGTAAATGGTTCTTTTCAAACAGAACCAAAAAGAATTTGAGCGGTGAAAAGTCATTTAAACTTGAGCTTCCGTTCAGCTAACAAACGCTGTTGGAAATTCTGCGCACCATGCTCCTTTGTAACGGAACAACCGACGAAATGAAATACTGTTTCCGGTATTTGGCATTCCCCATTCAAATAACAAGCACATCCTGAAAGGTGCAAGATCATTTGCAATATTCTCTGACCGTTCCCTGTTCTGGGTGATTACAACGTCTCGGTCCAATTTACGAAACGCACAGTTCCATTTCCTTTTATCGTACGCGTTATCTCGAGTTTTTCAAGTGAAAAATGTACTAAATATTACGTTTTGTCGATCGTACGAATTAATAGAAATTAGTTTATGATATCGGCGCACAGGTTCGATCAAAGAAACAACAAAGCAATTTTGCAATTTATAAAATTTTTCTCAACATTTCGATCCGATTCTGGATCCTTTTCAAGAGAATTTTGCGTCTGAAAACTACTGAGTGTTGTACTAAATGTTTCAAAAGATCAGAAATAACTATAAATTAAATTTTCATCGTACTTGCTATATGTAAATCATCAACGTTTTTTCGTGTCACTGTATCCCATGATATTGAAGACGAAACTGAACCATGTGAGCGTTGGGAAAGAACCAGTACAGACACAAAGGAACGACGTATATTGACAAATAACCAATCAGATACCATGACCGAAAGTTCTTCGATCGATTCTAGGCGGAAAATACAAATTGAAAATGCCCTTCCAACCTCAAAATATTTCCGCGAATATACCTTTTGGTATCTAATTAACATTCAAATTTTTAAAAAATTTATTTATTTAATGTTGCTTTAATATCAAAGGTCATTCGCAACACGGTACATTTTCTCACAATATTTTGTACATCTTAGTAGTTTTGATATATTGGGCAAGACCGACAATATGTTCCTCAGAAACTAACAGAATGGGTAAATATCCAGGCAGTTTAGCATTTTTCCTTTCATTTTCATATTTTTTGCATTCCAGTATGAGGTGATTTATATTAACTGGTACTTTACATATATCGTAGATCATGTTTTCTTTTTTACTTAATAAAAATGAATGGGTTACTTCTAAGTACCCATTTCTGATTTTAGAAATTGACGTTTGAATTTGACGATCTATTGGACTTGGAAACTAAATTGTGTGACACAATAATTATTGAACACACAGTGTTTATTTGATGGATGAGAACAATTTTTGGAAACTTATTATATGAAAGGAAACTCAATCGTTACTGGTTATAAGTAATGCTGCGTAGTGTTCATGAATCTTAGGTGTTTCATACCTGAGATTTACGCTATTTTGTTTAATCATGTGGATAGTTTCTAGAAGTTATCTTTGATGTATGTTTAGTTCTCTGTCTAGGATTTTGACATTTTCAAGATCAAATATATGGTCGAATTCATTTGAATGCTTCGCCAAAGCGGTGTGTTGAGCTGGAGGCAATAACACATTTCGTTTATGTTCAGTTATCCGTGTATGTAAATGTCGAGATGTCTGTCCAATTTATGTCTGATTACAACCCTTACATGGTATTGCATAAATTATATTACAACCCTTTGAAAGTGGCAATTTGTCTTTAACCAACGGGAACCAGTTTTTTAAGTATAATGGTATTTTATAAATTGTATGTATTTCAACTTTTCTAAAGATTCAAAAAATCTACTACCTCGATTGCATTGAATTTTCGTGGTCGTCAATAACTTTTGAATCGTTTGAGATATTGAAATGGGGTTTGAACCAAAAAATATTATAAAATAATCTCTTTCGAATAATACGTGTAAGAATATATTTTTTGTTTAATTTGTTAGTTATTTTTATAAATTTTTATGTAGTTGTTGAATCAGTTACTTTCCTTAAGAAAAGAAACAATTTTTTACAATCTTAAGAATTCTTAGGCTGCCTTGCCGCTTCACAACAACGCGCGGCGACCGAATTCGCCACGACATTGCCTGCTTTAAACAACTATATTGTTGTTAGTCGGACGATGTCGGAAATGATTCTTATACGGTTATTTAAAGGAAATTTTACCGAAAATATTCCTTTTTGTTAGAGCCTGTGATGTTTTGGGACAAAAAAGGTATCCTTTGACAAATATAGAACATTTTTTTAATTTGTATGTATCGTTCAGCATTATTTTTTAAAAATATTATTATTAGTTATTACTAAAAAAAATATATGATTTCTTATTGGGAAGAGATACTCCATATCATACAAAACTGAGAGAAAATATGGGACGAAACGATGAGGACATCGCAAAGAACTTGAGCAACTCTGCCTGGTGAAATATGCTACTTTGAAAACGCTCAACTTTAAATGATCATTGTAACTAAAATACGCATACGCGATTGCTTATCATCCCTGATACATGTTCCATCAGGTGTACCTCAAGGCTCCAACCTTGGTCCACTTCTATTCATTATTTACATAATTGACTTGACCACCGTTTTTCACCATTGTAAGTACCTCCTATTTGCAGACGATTTAAAAATCTTTAACAGCATCTCGTCCTATGATGATGCCTCCAGATTACAGGCAGACCTTGATCGTTTCAACAATTAGTGTTGTATCAATGGAATGGAACTTAACATTAAGAAATACCATATTATGCGGTCGTCTCGTAGGTCTGTACCTTTCATACATCCTTACCATCTCAATGACAGTATTCTCTCCTTAATAAATGAGGTAAAGGATTTAGGAATTCATTCCTCCTCTACCTTAAACTTTTCCAACTATATTTATCATATTGTAAACTCCGCCTCCAGAACACTTGGTTTCATACTTCGTTTTTCCAATGACTTTCACTCAACCCGCACACTTAGATTGCTATTTGTTGCCCTCTTCCGGCCGTTATTGGAATATGCATCAATTATACAGGGTGTCCCAAAATTCGTGTACTTCCCGGAAATGGGAGGTTCCTTGGGTCATTTGAAGCGACATTTTCCTTTACAATAATGACGCCAGCGGCTTTGTTTAGGAGTTATTAACAAAAAACATAGACCAATCAGAGCGCAGCTAGAGCAAACGGAGTCCGACTCAGCAACAGGTCCCGCTTAGCGTGGCGGCGCCATTGGCCGAGCCAGAATCAATCCGCTGTAGCCGCGCTCTAATTGGTCCGTGTTTTTTGTTAATAACTCCTAAACAAAGCCGCTGGCGTCATTTTTCTAAAGAAAAATGTCACTTCAAATGACCCAAGGAACCTCCCATTTCCGGGAAGTACACGAATTTTGGGACACCCTGTATGGTCTCCGAAAAGCGCTAAGTACGAAATTATGCTCGAGAGAGTGTGTTACGGATTAGAAGGGTGGATCAAGCACTTTTTAACAAACAGTCCTTTATTTCCCAAGTGGGGACTAGGCAACTTTAACAATACTACAAAATGTAATTCCACGACACAATCCGTCGTGATAGAACAATGTATTTGATGGTAGATGATAATAATAAAAAGTTTATACTTCCGGAAGTCGCGGAAGCACACGAGATAGTTCTTTATAATAATACCTGGTCGAGCGACGCGCGATATTATAAAAAAGAGAAGATGCTTAGTAGCGGAGATACGAATCGTCTGTATTGCTCGCGGAAACTGGTCAAGAGACGCGCGACATTTACCGTTTGCCAGAGTAAGAACGATTGATGTGTGTTGAGATCGGAGTCGAACAGCTGGCAGTTGACCGTCACCGTCGAACTATTGATTGATGGATCGATAGAGCGATCAGCCAATAGTAATTCCCTTTTTGGGGTCGATAATTGATAACAATCGATGTCTGACGGTGCTGGTCTAAGCTACTGCGAGCTGCTTATCGACTCTCGATCTCGCGATTTCGTGTGGGTCCGCCAATAGCACAGTAAATCGACGCGAACACGCTGCCGAAACGCTCAGCCAATCCCAAAAAGAGTGCAACATAAATTCCTCAGGTTTTGTTCATACAAGCTAAATAATCCAATGTCATTCTTTGATCATGAATACTTCGCAATAATAACTACAATGAACCTTGAACCATTATCCGCTCGAAGAATAATATCCGACCAGAGCTTTATTTTTAATTGAATTAATAATCATATTGATTGTTCTTCTCTACTTGCGCAAATCAATTTTTATGTACCGGAACGTGAACTGAGAACAAGAACGGGTTTTCAAACACTTAAAGCGAAATCTACTTATGGATTAACTAATCCAATGAATCGCATTATAGCAAAATCACGCACTATTTATAACAGTATTGATTTTTTCATTGAATCTTTGGAAAATTTTAAAATGCAACTACGCAGGATTATATGATAATGCCTATCGATTGTACCAATAGTATTTTGTTCTTTTTTTCTCTTTGTCTTTGTGCGCATGTTCCTTCTTTCTTATTAGATAAGCAGTCTTGTATCCTTCTCTTTTTTTGTTTTTTTTCTTTACTTTGTAAATACTATAATATATGATATTGGCGCACTGGTTCGATCAATTGTAGAAATATAGCAAATTTGCAAAATATTACATGAAATTTAATTTTCAACGTTTCGGTCTCAAATCCAGACCATTTCCAAAAATATATAAATTTCCGTATTGTGTCTGTAAAAATATATCAATAAATTTTGTATTGTATATAGAAAGTATATTTTCTCCAGTGAAATTTCTTTAGAAAATTGTAAGACTTACATGCTTATATAAAGTACTAGTTGAAGTTATTTGAGGTTAAGTGAAAACTTGTTGATTCCATGCTGGTGACATGTGGACTAAGTAACCCGTGAAACGGTTTTAAATGAAACAAATCAAAGAACACAATGAATCTCTGTAATTGGCCAATCAATAATGGCGCCAAATATGAAACTTTTCACCTTGTACAGACAAACTGTATTAGTTAATATACCAATATGATAATTGGTAATGATTGAATCTACACTCAGAATGCTTTATTGAGAAACACAAAATTTTTAATATTTGGAAAGTGAATACTTGTAAATACTTTGGTACTTTGTAAATACTTATGTAAAAAGGGCTTCTGCCCGTCTATAATAATAAATAATAATAATAATAATAAAATATTTATTTAATTTCATTAATTTCTTCATTTTCGAAGTGTATAGATCCTTACAAAGCAATACAAATTTATTAGTTTGCAAATTCGAAAAGTCGACTTTTTGGTCGAATGTCCCTAAATTTTTCGATCCGGCCCACTGTGCGGCGGTGAACGCGTTCAAGTTGAAATGGGATCGAGACATTGCAACCACCCGATAGGTATAGTTCACACCGCGGACAGCGCAGGGTCGTGTTTGCGTGTCAGAGGAGTCCGTAATTCATTTGCTGCACGCTAACCGCTTTAAACCGTCGCGTCGCCGCACCGGGTCGTTTAACTGATTTCGTCAAGAATGAACGACGTCAATTTCATTGGAAGTTGCAACCGCGTTCGCCGAGAGGCCAAGAAAATAGAGGGTTGAGCACCGGTGAAGAGGGTGGGCGGAGTCTCGGAAAGAAACAAGGGAGACGCGGAACAGTTGCCAGCTCGAGGAGGCAGCTCGCCCCGATGAAGCAGCGGCCCGGAAAGAATAATGGATAATGGCGAGGGCTCGCACGGCTGCCGGCCGAAATTGAATTCTCCTCGTGGAATTTCGCGACGGAAACTATGAAGTTGCGCCTTGTAAATTATGCTCCCGGGCGACGCGACGCGACGCAACGACGCGGTACTCTAAGGCTCTCTGTCCACGGAGCGTAGCGTAATCGTCACGTAATTGTCTATACTCGAAGCGTGTACCAAACTTCACGTTATTACTAAAAGAGAACAAAGATGTCGACTGACGAGGAGACTTTGATTTTTTATAATTACATTCGACGGAGTAGCAATATCTCGATATTTGTCGCAAACTTCATTCATTATGACGTTTGCCGTACGACAGTGTCGTACGCTAGGCGTTAACGCCGTATTCTATATACACAGTGAGCCACGAAAGTATTCGAACGCCATTGAAAACAGAATAACGTTTTTATAATTGAACCAAACACCCTGATTTTTTATAATCAATTCGAAGCATGCGTTTATGAAATGCTATACGAAAAAGATTTTTCAAAAATTATAATTTACAAGGTTACACGCAAAAATAAAGAAAGGCATTGTTTAAACTTTTTTTTATTTAATATATTTTCAATTTTTATAATTACATTCGACGGGGTAGAAGAAGAACAAGAAAATTCTGGGTGTATCCTTACATTTGCAATAATATTAACTGCAGAATATTTGTGGCTACAAGAGAGGTAGTAGAAAACGATGTTATATTTCAAGCATTTTACAGAATCCGCAAGACTACGTACAAGAACTTATCATTTCAGGTGCGTATTTTTTAATTAATACAGGCATTGCTTGAAATTTAACATCGTCTTCTGCTAATTCTCTTGCAGCTACAAATATTCTGCAGTTAATATTATTGCGAATGTAAGGGTGCACCGAGAATTATCTTGTTGTTCTTCTTCTCCGTCGAATATAATTATAAAAAATCAATCTCTCGTCACTCGACATCTTTGTTTTCTTTTAGTAATAACGTGAAGTTTGGTACACGCTTCGAGTATAGACAATTACGCGACGATTACGCTTCGCTCCGTGGACAGAGAGCCTTAATTGTATTAATTGCATGCTAGTATGATTCTGTGATACTTGAAAAATATTTACAATTAAAATTGAGGTAGGTATCTTCTTCTTATAAGTAGGCTCATCTTCTTATTAGCTCTTAACGCGAACTCCTCAATATTCCTTATGAAGGTGGAAACCGAGTTTCAAATGCAATTTTTTCGGAAAATCTTGAGAAGCGCGCGATAATGTTTTTCTAAATTACATTTTGAGAAGACATCTTCAAATACTGCAAGTTTCAGAAAAATCCGTGACCTCCCCTTGACCATGGCTTCCCTTTGTTAGAAGCAACATATTTGGGACACCCTGGACAACATACATAGATATGTATATGTATATCGGTAGATAAATGCATGCTGTGCAACCAGGCTTCAAGTGACGTCAGAATATAGGTCAGGATTTAAGCTCGATCCGCGTGTTCAATCGCCTCGAGTTTATGGCGGAGCCGCGGTTTTAATTAATCGGACGTTAATTACCTCGCAAAGAAGCGGACTATGGGAACGTGGACCGAGATTATTTGAGGTTCAGCGGCAGGTTGAACTTGCTTTTGGTTTTCTCGGTAGGTACGTTGGCACGGTGAAGTCGCGAGACGAGATTAAATCCTTGCAGACTTTACGAAAGACAAGTGAAGTAACTATGCAGTAGCATGCGTAGATCTCTCTTATACGGGTCCACCTCCGCTTTGCGAAACACTTCCGTAATTGAGGGGTGGAGCGTTGTCGGGTGTCGGGAGTTGACGTTAAGAGGATAGTGGAACGAATAAAGGTAGCAGGGACTTCGTGGGAAACAAGCTCTGGTACTCCGCGTCTGATACAGTGAGGTGCAAAACTGTAACAAGTCTCGAAATCCTGTCTTAATCAGTAATTCGCGTCTGTTTGATCTTTTGAGTGCGCGTGTGTGCCGAATGGCGAATAATAACTCGAAGCCTCTTCACAGAATTCTTTAAACTGAACGAACATAGTTTCATTTTGGTTCTGTTCGATTGGGAACGTTATCGATGGACCCACGATTATCCTAACTACAAGGTAAGACCACCTAACCGAGTCTACTAAAATCTCTAAATGTCGTCTTTCGGTAATCGCTCGAGCATGCAGTTATGCAAGCTTAAAGACGGATTTTCATAATACAGTATTTTATCCATAAATGTCCCAAAAGTCTGACTTGTAAGTGTCCCAGATCTATTCCCGCTACTGCGGGGTGTATCCCCTTGAGGGCCCATGAAGCTCGAGAGGTCTTGGTTACCGAGAAATATGACACTCGCTCGGGCTCGGGTATTTCGGTGAGCTCGCCTAATCGGAATTTCCAACTTTTTTATTTTCCATTATTTTTTGATGGGATTTCGATGACCATATTTGTGATATTTTTCTAATTAAAATCATATCAAATGTGATATAATTCCGATGACATTTACTTGTGTAATAGACAATTAAAGCTTGGGGCGCAAGGAGATTTCAACGGACATTGAAATGTGCCGGCGACTGCGACTCTCTGCGTCTCTTTCTTGTCCATACGCTATTCTTCCTCGCAGCCGAAACTGTAATTGTCTATTACACAAGTAAATATCATCGGAATTATATCACATTTGGTATACTTTTAATTAAAAAAAATGTGACAAATATGGTCATCCAAATCTCATAAAAAAATAATGGAAAATAAAGAAGCTGGAAATTTGGATTAGCTAAGTTTACATTTCTCAACGATCGAGATCTCTCGAGCTCGGCTGTCCTCCTCTACGTTAGGCGAAGGTCAAAGAATACTGTCCCTGGCGCATAAACCCAAGTAGCACCGTACATCCGTGGGATGTCCTTTTATGTCCATTTTACGTCCATACGTCCCACGTCCGTTACGGACGTCCCTCGGACATTCATTGGACCTAAATTTCGGATGTCCCTAGGATCGCACCTTATTCGGACATTCCTGGGACTTATATCGGACATGTAGGACGTATCTCGGACATATGGACATGATTCGGATGTCCTTGGGACATACGAAGGTCCAATACGGACGTACATTGGACGTACATCGGACGTCCGGGTGCTACTTGGGAATGTCCCTCGGCAGACGCGTGTTAGAGACTTGTATGGATAAAATACTGTATTATAGACCCGAACGTCAATTTTCATACAGTGATGCGTATTTTTACAGTAAATTGTTGCTTTGTGTGCACGTATAAGATTGCATAACGAAAGACACAGATTTAGCGTTTTGATCGACCAGCATTGAAATTAATAATAAGCGTATCGCTTTTGTTACGATTCTACTTTTTTGCACCTAAGTGTATTTCATTCACTGGAAGCGAGTTATATCTCGGAAAAAGCAGGCAAGGTAGAGGAGTAGAATGCTTAGGAAGGTAAAATCGGTTCGTTCTCTATCCTGAGTTTCTTATTGATATACTTTTTTCTCGGTGACCGAGGGAATTTCGAAATCACACCAAACTGTAAAAAGAGCTTTACAGATGCACGGATAAAAAAACTATTCGCAGTTACGTTAACTCGATGCACAGCGAAACATTGCTACGCGAACATTTACGAATAAACGAATAAGAAGTCAACGGGTGTGCCTAACCTACCACAATACCTAATAAAGAATTAAGAATGTTTTTCACGGTATAACGGGAGTAAGGTAAAACAAGATTGAAACCATCGCACCCGCCAAGCTGGATGGCTGATTAATCATTAATCGTAGAGTATTATCAGAATTTTCGTATGTTCGTGTCGAAGGAATTTCAGAGTAGTTAATAGAGAAGAGGAAAACGAGGAAGCTTGTAACGCAACGTTATACATAGTAGAGATAATGGTTTTGGTCAGCCAACCAATTCGGCGTTTACCATCGTTCCATCAAAGTTACGAAGGGGAGATTTCAACGTGTGCCAACGGTTTTTGGATAGTACAGAGCTCGACGGATAAACTTGAGCGGTCGAACTACTAAAAACTGCTTTTCTCGTTTAATGCTGTTCAACAAAGTTTTCTGTCTATTTCTGTCGATGGTCGAAAAAATTTCAATTCGCTATTCCCATTAAAGATGCTTGGCCGGACCGTGAGTCCTCTTTGTCGAGGAAGACATTCCATCGAGATGCTCACGGACGACTCGGAGCAGAGAATCGCAATTACTGTACACAAAGTCGAACAGCTTTGATCTTAGAACGACATTAGATCGAATTATGTAAAGGAAAAGCGTACTTAGTCTGCCTCGGCTTTATCCCGTGCGCCTCGAGGTCCTTCTCCAATTGCCGTATCCTGATCCTGGCCATATCCAGCTCGTGCTTCACCTTCCACAAGTGTGTGTCGCAGATGGGGTCCCTGCATCTGTGGTACCTCAAGATGTCCTGCGCTTCGAACACAGCTCCACGGAATGTCAGCGATTTGCCCATGCTCTTTAAAAACAGAACGTTCGCGAAAATATTAACGGCACTATTAAGGACCGATTTATATTAGTTAGTGTTCACGTGTTCAGTGTTAAAGTTAAGGTTCATTGAACCGCTTGGTTTTGTGTGTGTTTGAGTTTGTTAAGCGTTTGATGGATGTACGTTGCATTTAGCATCCAAATTTGAGAGTATGCAGAGTGGGGTCGGATTAAACAGCAAGATTGAACGGAGTCAGTCGTGCTAGTACAAGGAAAACGAGACGGTCTCTCTCTGCGAATAGTTGCCGATTATACAGAGTGTCCCAAAATTTGTGTACTTCCCGGAAACGGGAGGTTCCTTGGGTCATTTGAAGCGAAATGATCCTTTACAAAAATGACGCCAGCGGCTTTGTTTAGGAGTTATTAACAAAAAACACAGACCAATCAGAGCGCGGCTAGAGCAAACGGAGTCCGACTCAGCGACAGGTTCCGCTTAGCGTGGCGGCGCCATTGGCCGAGCCAGAATGAATCCGATGTAGCCGCGCTCTGATTGGTCCGTGTTTTTTGTTAATAACTCCTAAACAAAGCCGCTGGCGTCATTTTTGTAAAGGAAAATGTCACTTCAAATGACCCAAGGAACCTCCCATTTCCGGGAAGTACACGAATTTTGGTAGTGTAGTGATAATAAAAAGTGAGATATTTAATCGCTTGTAATGTACGAACGAATAATAAAGAATTGTTATAAGCAACAGACACGCTGCACCGTTCCAATTGAAAAATAGAGAATAGTCTATAATTTATTTTTATTCTGTTGTAGAAATTCGGCGTTCGTGCGAAGCAATCTGATTATGCAAGGTGGGAAGAGCATACCAGGCTGAAGAGCGTGCAGCAACCGCCGCCGTCGCTTCGCGCCAGATGCTGTCTGACATACTTGAAGTACAAATGTTCCAGAAGTAGGAAGGCAGCGGCCAGAAGAATTCCCATCATCAGTAAGAGAAACGCTGATAAGAATTGTTCGAGTGCCAAGGGATCGCTGCTCTTTTGAACCTCTTTTCCCGGTTTACAGGTTCCCGTCAGCCAGTATCTTCTCAGTCGCTCCAAATCCCCTGAAATATTAAGCATCCCTCACTGCTTGAGAGAACTTTGCGTCACCGTGTCCACGCTACTGATTTTAAACGACACTACAACCGCCAGCTGACTCGAAATGTTTACATCAACGATTCTGTTTCGAAACGTTATCGTGGAATTGGAAATATTATATATGCCGATACCATTGTCTCTGTAGTCCAATAGACGTTTGTTGAACATCTGCAGGTACTTGGAATTTCTGGGAAATGCGAGACCGTAGCCTGTCATAGCATACCAGGATCCAACGGTTAGTAATCGACAGTCTTCGTCTTGCCCCACCAAGTAGTCCAAAACTGTTCCGTCGTAGATGAAGGCGTCCAGTTCTCTGTTGCAAACGGAACGTTGTCCCTCAGAAATCGTTCGAAAACCAAAAATTACTTGGAAATTAGTCTTTATAGGGTCGAAGTTTCTCCGTTGAAAATTTCTATGTTTTCGCTCTTTCTTTTTCGACGAATGTAGCACCTCTACTCGGTGGGGTCCCATGGAAATCATCGACGCGAAAATTCCTCGACGATCAACGCCTTTAACTGAAAACGACTTTAACCGACAACGAATCTAAAATCGTTGTCGGACAAATTCGTTGTCGGTAAAATCTGAATTTGGTAAATTTCGTCGGTGAAAACCGTGTTGGGGAAATTGGTGATTTTCATGGGACCCACTCGGTGTCGCCTGTATGGGGGAATCGAGGGGTATACAGTTGCTCCTTCTTTGCCATTAAAGAGTTTAGTAAACCTTACGTTTAGGGGAGGCAGCTCCGATGACCTTGACCTTGGCATATGTTGTCAAGGACAACATTCTGAACAACTTTTGTCATTACAATTACCCGGTGTTCAGTTTTAGTTTTCGAGATAATGACAAAAAACTATTGCTAGTACGAAATTGAATTTTCGGTATTCACGCAAGCTCCATGGCAATGTAAGCCTGCCCCAACGCAGCGTCAGTTTACTGTTTTTGTAAGCACGTGTTGAGATGATAGAGAAATCAGGGTCGGTCGCACTCCATATACAGGGTGCAGCACCTAAAACAGGTCACCTGAATAAATCGCTTACTTTTGAAGATAGAAAAAAAGGATCACACCAAACTTACTTGATATCGAGTGGCTCGTAATCTGATGTCATTAATTTTTTTATAGGTGGAGACGTCAAGGAGATATGAAGGTCGACTCTGTTTTTGTTAAATGGAACGGTATGGTATTTTATTTACATTCTGATAGCGTATTTCAAGATGAATACAATGACCTATTATGAAGGTTATTCAAGGTGACGCAAGGACAACTGCAATAGAAAATAAAATGTCTCAAAGCACTCTGCAAATACTTTTGTGTCTTCTTTGGTTGTTGGCATACTGCTCTTCTAAGTATTGGTAAGGGTCGCAGAACATAAATAAACATACCATCACATTGTATGCTTACCTGTATCCAGAAATGTTATTAGTAGTTTGACTACCGGCTAGAATACGGCTTCGAAATATTCTATCTGAGTGTTCAATTTTCAAGAATGCGTTACACAATAGCAGAGAAAGTGGAAATAGTTATCATTTATGGCGAATGTCATAGAATTATGAGAAAACCAACAACCACAGTTGATATGCAAGAACGTATAAAAAGAGCTTGCACTGTAATAGATACAACTGTCAGGCAGTATCATCAGTATTGCAACGTTTTAGATTATGTCTCAGTGAGACATTTTATTTTCTATTGCAGTTGACCTTGGGTGACCTTGAATGACCTTCATAATAGGTCATTGTATTCGTCTTGAAATATACTATCAGAATGTAAATACAAACCCATACCGTTCCATTCAAAAAACAGACTTGACCTTCATATCTCCTTGACGTCTCCACCTATAAAAAAATTAATAACATCAGATTATGAGCCCCTCGATATCAAATAAGTTTGGTGTGATCCTTTTTTTCTATCTTCAAGAGCAAGCGATTTATTCAGGTGACCTGTTTTAGCTGCCGTACCCTGTATATAGGGTAAGCTTTCAATTTTGAAAGACTACTCCTCGTATTTCGTATACTCTCCGCCCCCTCCACAACCTAACCACACCTCACTCTGTTCGTATTATTTTTCCAGTAATATTTCAAACTCTGGATGACAACTATAATTGAAAGATCATTCGAACAAAGTGAGGTGTGGTTAAGTTAGGTTCATAATGTCGAAATCTGTAACATATTTAAATTTCTTACACAAAAAGTTCCACAAGGAATCGAAATTGTATGTCAAATTTATAAATTCATGGAGACGCATATTGCAATAATTCAATCAGTCACGAGATTTGCAACTAACGCACTGATGTATACACTAATCGCTACTGATCCGCACTGGATCGCACATGGGTCACATTCGAATATATGGGTTCTTGCTATGTTTATTTATCTAAGGTGTAGCTCATTCGAAACTATAGCAGCGTTATGTTGCCATGGAGCATGTGCGAATACGTAAAATTGAATACAGTATTCAATACAGTTTTCTGCAATTATCTCGAAAACTAAGACCGAGCACCAGGTAATTATACTGACAAAAGTTGTTCAGAATGTTGTTCTTGAAAACATATGTCAAGGTCAAGGTCATCGGAGCTGCCTCCCCTAAGCGTAAGGTTTACCAAGAGTTTGTCATGACGCAGCGCTACGCGAATCGAGCGTCGTGGAAGGGGTAAGGTAGAGTGGGAGTCAAATCTCGATTCTGCGATACTGGCTCTACTAGAACCGTCCCGACGCGTGGCGTCGCCCGGTTCGTATGCAGAGTGCAGAGTTTGTCAACCGGTGGAAACTGTTGGGTTCGCGGGTAATTGTTACGACGAAAGCCGACGGAAGTTATTCACAGATTAGCGCTAGGCGTAGAACGTTTCCGACAGTTGGGCAACGGGCATTGCACGGATACAGAAGTGCATTACGCGGCGGTGGCGGTGGCCGCGGTCGATCGTTGTCCGAGTTGAACAACAACAGCCGGTAATTTCAGCGATTGCCGTGCTATTATCCGGTACGAGACGGTGGCTATCGGGCGTCCCGACTCACCCGCTGATAACGGCTTCGATCCCCTCGGCTACGTTGGATTTGTTGAAGTCCTTCATGTACGCATGCATCTCCTTGAAATACTTGGAGAGCGTGCTCTCCGTGTGGCTCCACGGCATGGTGCCGAACTTGTACATCGGCTTGTGCGACCATGGTTTCGCCAGTCGCGGATCGTCCAATCCCTGAAACTCGTGGAACTCCTCCCTCGTGATCATGAAGGCAGCCAGATTGGCAGTGTAAATGGCGAGGAACACCACGGCGAATAACGCCCATACGTTCGTCATGAATCTGTGAAATCAGGGTACAGCGATTTTCTTATTTCGAAAGGGAAACTGTAGAACGGAACTACTGAAACTTGCATGGTATGGAGGGGTAAATATTACGATGCGAACATATTTTATAGGGGTGAAGGCGTTTCGAAGATTTCAAGGTCGCCTCGATTCCTTTCTTAAATTTCTTTCACCGACCTGGCTGTGAATGCTCTGGGAGAATCGATATGGACGGCTGCCTGAAATAATACGGCCCAGACCAACCAGTAAGTGCGGCAGAAGGAGAAACGGTGATTGGGTGACGGGTTCTTCTATAACCAAGGTAAACCACTCGTTATGAACCGCGTACGGTTGTTATCCCGGCGAAGCGCAGCAACAACGATGCGATAATAACTGATCGTCAAGGTAAAACTCATTAATTACACGCATCGCGATATATTTGAATTATAAGGAATGTTTATAAAAACTGTGGTGTACCGCTAAAGAAGCATAGAATCGGTCCAGGTAAAACTCATAACCGAGCAACCAAGCGAAAAATAAAGTACATGCGACGATGATTACGAGAGTCGAACAAAGAATAAATGGATGCGAAGTATTTTCAAGCTGCTAACTAAAATGCGTAGCTGATAAAATAAACAAATAAAGTATTACTTTGCAAACAGAGATAGATAACACGATAAGACAGCCAGCCGTTGCTAAATAGTACATATCAGGTTTAATAGAACGGAACGTTGTGCCTGTTCGTGGTTAATCTCTTCTTCGGTACAGTGTCGGGAGGTGAAGTGTCATTAAAGACTAACAATGTTGTCCAGTGAGTAATTTGCTGAATGAGGAATCGGTGCTCGTAGGTGAAGAAAAAAAGAAATGCCATACACAAGTAATAAGAAGCGAAACGAATAATACCAGTATCTGCGCAGCGCCTGAAGGGTTTACCTTCATGTTGAAACCAGACGGCGACAGCCATTCGAAGAAGAGTATCATAATGGTAGCCGCGTGGATGGCGACGATGCCGACTAGCATCCACGACGCAGTGTCGAACGGTTCTGAAAGTCACAAACGACAACTGTCCAATATCGAAATATTGATGAGTTCGGGCATGCTTTTGATACGCATAGCGTTCGTGTTTGCGAAATTATGGGTTGGATCTTCGCCGCAAGATCGATACGATATCAAAGCAAGGGGTTAATCGAATACCTACGAGCTATACGCGCGTGCACTATACACTTACCAAGAAAGGCAGTAGGGGATATTATACCGGTCCTCTTGCCAACCACAATCGCGATTCCCGTTTCCATGTAGGGGACCGTAAAGTCAACGACGGCTTCTCTTTCGGAATTAATCATTAGAGATGTCATTACCATGTCTGTCTTCCGATTCACAAGCTCCGCTATTAGTCCGTTCCATTTCCCATTTTCCTATCAATAGCGAGAATGGATTACATTACAGAGTATTTCACCACGTTAAATACTTGAAGAAGTTCGCTAACGGACGTTGGAACTGCTCGTACCCGTAAACAACCTTTAAAATTCGCAATTGGCACAGCGACCGTAAAATAACGCTGGCTTCGCTTGCTAACTTTATATGTTCATCTTTTTTCTTCCCGACACGTTCTTTACGAGCTTTGCCAAATTTACCTAATAAACACCCTACATATTCGCCGAAGCTGTAACGGCGTGGCGCGGTGCGACGGCATTTCATCGCCGTACACCACGGAGCTACGTTCTCGATGCAAATTCCAGTGTACCGTTAATGGACACCGGGCGCAATTACGCGTGATTCATCTATATCGCTGTTCCATCGATATTGCTTCGCAGCATTAAAATCTAAAAGGTTGGATTAAACGGGATTGCGGACGGGGTTGGCGCGTGTATCGATGTTCGTACTTCCAAGACATTTCCAGCTCATTTTCACGGTTATTGAAATTAATCCGGTCTGTTGAAAGGATCGAAATTCCCCGTTGGTTTCAGCGGAAACGATCATACGTTCGATTAACGTTGTTCCGTGCTTTTAGTAAAATGTTTGAACGTGAGCTGAATATCTTCGACGCGACGCGCGACCCCAAGACTCGCGAGTATATTTAACCAGCGAAAAATGCAGTTAGACTGAACGTTGGTGAGAAGTGAGAGTTATTCAATAACTTATTCTCTTCCTAAAATTGTACGTTCGTGTAGTTGAAATGGTAGAAGCGTTCAGAGAATGCGTTCAATAACTTGTGTAACGGCATAGAAACAACACGTGTTTATACAGGGTGTCCCAAAATTCGTGTAGCTCCCGGAAATGGGAGGTTCCTTGGGTCATTTGAAGCGACATTTTTCTTTACAAAAATTGCGCCAGCGGCTTTGTTTAGGAGTTATTAACGAAAAACACGGACCAATCAGAACGCGGCTACAGCGGATTGATTCTGGCTCGGCCAATGGCGCCGCCACGCTAAGCGGGACCTGTCGCTGAGTCGGACTCCGTTTGCTCCAGCCGCGCTCTGATTGGTCCGTGTTTTTTTGTTAATAACTCCTAAACAAAGCCGCTGGCGTCATTTTTGTAAAGGAAAATGTCGCTTTAAATGACCCAAGGAACCTCCCATTTCCGGGGGCTACACGAATTTTGGGACACCCTGTATATCTCAATTTCGTTTTCAAAATTTTCATAAAGCAAATGCAGTTTTCTTCTTTCTTGCGAAAAATCCATATTAGGATCGAAACGTTGAAAGTTTAATCAAACTAGCAAAATTGCTTTAATGCATATTCTTGATTAAACCGTTGCGCCGAGAACATTAATGCATGCTTTGTTTTTAACAATCTTACGATCGATAACTGGAATAACATTTACGTTCAAAGAATGTCTTGAAAATAGGAAATCGTACACGATTCCATTTCCACCGGTTCATGATATATTTGCTTTTCACGCGATCGTAGATACGGCACACTGTAATGTTTGCCTAATCGAGATTGGGTGGTGCTGAACGCGTGAGCGCTAGGACTTGTATACTTGCACAGAAGAAAATAACAGCTTACCTTCCTATCTCGTTTCGATCTAGATCACTTTCATGATATTTCGATTTCGGAATATTATTTTAGTAGGGTATATAGGCGGTTTCTAAAACACAGTTATCATTGCAGGGTAGATTCCTACCTTACCGGCCGAGCCGTAGACGCATGCGACAGTAGACGCTTGAACACA